>PVIY010001013.1:0-167388 GCA_004026745.1 Myrmecophaga tridactyla
TCACCCCGGGGAAAGCTGTTGGAACCCAGGGGCCTGGAGAGAAGACCAGCAGAGACCATCCTGTGCCTTCCACATAAGAAAGAACCTCAGTGGAAAGTTAGCTGCCTTTCCTCTGAAGAACCAACAAAATAAATCCCCTTTTATTAAAAGCCAATCCGTCTCTGGTGTGTTGCATTCCGGCAGCTAGCAAACCAGAACAATGTCCTTCCCAGATTTTGGTCTCTCATAAAGACTGGGTTTGTAGAGCAGATAATGGTGATCATAGCTAACGTTTGCTGAATACTTTCTAGGTGCTTTACAATTGGTGAATCATTGCTCCTCCCAATAACCCTGAGGTAAGGGTTATTGATAACCCTCCTTTTCAGGTGAGGAAATTAAGGCACAGTGCGGGGGTGGGGGGCAGCTATGCGCTTTGTCAAAGGTCAGCCAGCCAGTGAGTGGCAGAGCAAGCATTCACATCCTGCTCCGTCACCCCCTCATTATACTTCCTCTCAGGAAGGCGTGTGTGTTGGGGTGTTACTTGAATAGGCAAATATGCTAAGTTGGTGGATTCAACAGAGTCTGCAAGTATTTATTGAGCAGCTACTGTGTGCCTGGTGCTGTGCTGGGTGAGAGGAAGGGCGCCTGTCCTCACGGAGTTAACCATCCCGACCCAAGGGAGGTCAAACCAATGGGTGGATCAATATTTTTTAAGAAATTGGGCAGGCGCCCGATGCACCAAAAAAAAAAAGGGAGATTTTAGGAGTGTGAGGAGTGAGAAGGGGATGGACCTGTCTACAAGGTGCTACTATTAAAGTACTGCAAATAAAGCCAGCTGAAGATGAAAGAACCACGCCAGGGAACATCACAAAACCCACCGGACAGAGATCAATCTTCAGCATAAAAGGAAGGAGGAGAGCAAAGCAGAAAGGAACGCCAGGGGTCTGAGGAGCATGAATCCGTGCTGCAGACGAGAGAAAATGGGGGGTTAAAGAAAAGCCTTAAAACACCACCAGCACGGTTGCAGCCCATGGTAATGAAAGGAATTCTTACAAGTGCCTGGAAATAGGCTGGTGAGGATTGTACAGGCGCAGCCTCAAAAAGGCTTCGTTCTTCTGTCAGACAAAGCAAGCTGTTGTGTGACCTAGGGAATCGGGGCTCTTGGGATGTGTGGGTGATTGAGGGGCAGGATGGGGGGCATTCCTTCCCCCAAATGCAGACCAATGGCCAGTGTCCATTCTGTACTCGGTGCCTGCCTGAGCAGAGGGGATGGAGCTGCCCCATGGAAGGTTCTGTGCTGAAGCCAGGCCTGGGGTCTTTGGGGTGGGCTCCGGTCACAGCACGTGACTCTCTGTGGGCTTGTCTGCCCAGCTACCAGAGTAGCAGCAGGGCACCTGCTTTGGGGTCTCAGAGCCCAGCAGGCGAAGGTCCCAGAGCCCAGCATAGCGCAACTAGAGGTGCTACTTGGACCATAGCTGCCCTGAGGGAGCCCCTTGAACCTCGGGAAGGTGGAGCTTAAGCAAGGACCAGACCCCCTTTGGGAGGGCTGCGGAGAAGCCAGGGCTGGGACTTCTGCATTCCTTGCTATCCCCGTGCTGTTACAGTGGCAGTATAATGAGGAACTGAACGAAGAATGTGGGCTCTGGAATCCCACTCCCAGGGGAAAGACCCCGGCTCCCTCACTTTCTACAGTGTAACTTTAGGCAAATGTTCACCTGCTTCTAAATCTACAAAATGGACATTATAGCGTCTCCTTAGAAAGGTGTATAGGGCCTTAGTAAGTACTCAATAAATATAAGTAGTAGCAATTGTAGTTATATAAGTATCATTATTGCCACTGGAGATTGTTTGGCAAGGGAAGCGCATACGGGCTCTGGAATACAGCATTTCCCCTTATCCCTTAGTTTCAGGGGCAAACAAATATTTTTTTTTTGGTATAGGATGAAGTCTAGTTACAAATTTTAAAGGAAAGTCCCAGACCTCTTGCTGGCCACTTCTATCCTTTATCTGTCCTAGATGGGTGGTAAGCAAAGCTCTGTGGTATAACCCAGAGTTAATAAGGAAGGAGGGCCTGAAAACGAACACGTGTGCTTTGTCTCTCCTCACCAAAGAGCTTAACAGCTGAACGACGATGTAAGTTGGGTGACACGGGGCTCAACTGCCCACTCCTCCGAAGCTTGTAAAGTAGTTGCCTGAAACTCCGGCCCCAGGTGACAAACTTTTTTCCCAGGCTCTGCTCGCCCCTCCAATTCCTCTCTTGTCTCCAAAAGATGCAGGTGCCCGGGAGATAATTTGCATAACGTTGGAAACCAGAGTTTCGGCAGTTTTGGTTAGCTGTCGGGGTCTAGGGAAGGGCGCTGGTGCTAAAGAGGAAAAAACAGAAGGAAATGATCTGGGAATTCCCAGTTTGTTCTTGGCGCCAGGCAGGGATGCTAATTTACGAGGAAGTTTCTCTCTGCATCCCCATCCCCTCCGCCCCACCCACCCTTTCTCTGAGCATCTTCTGGAGCTCTGTGAATGCCTGGGATTAACTGGCACCTAACACAAGCAGTTATAGGTCCCAATGATTCCCTTGGGTCCACCTCAGGAGGTAAAATTTACAGAGAAAGGGAGCTCAGGTCCGGAGTTCCCGGTGTGTTTAAATCCTCTCTGGAGTGGGTTGGCAGCCACGACCCCGAGGCTGGGCAGGTGGGACCAAGGTGGGAGGGACTCCACTGAGGGCTTTGGCTGTGGCATATTCTCATTGGTTCTTTGGTCTTGCCTTGAACTTTCCAGTGATATAAAGTGGCCCTGGGGGGCATCTGAAGGAATGTTACTGTGTTGGCTTTATAGGCTTCATTCATTCATTCATTCATTCATTCATTTATTCACTCATTCACCCCTTTGATCCCTAAAATAATCATATGCAAAATACTGAACACACTCATGTGTCTGTGTGTCTGTGTGTACACAGCCGAGAGCTTGCCTGCTTATGCAGGGAGCATCTGCCCCTTTTATTGAATTCTCAGAGATATCCTTGACCCCAAAGAATAAAAAACAGCCTGCAATTTAGGGGTAAGGAAATTGAATCTGCATTTATTGGGTCCATTCTATGCCAGGAACTATGCTAAATTCTTTCATATTTTGTGGTGGTGGTTTGCAGGCAGGGGTGTGGGGTATGGGGTGTGTGTGTGGGGGGGTGGAGGTGGGGTGGAGTGGGGAGAATAAGTTTTGGTTTTTTTTTTTTAATGAAGTAAAAAAATTCCTGCAGAAACTTTGGAAAAATAATGAACAACCATAAGAAAAAAAATTCATCTGTCACCAAACCACACAAAGAGAGCTCTACAGCCATTGGGCTCTGTCTTCAAATTGTCTTCCCATAAGGCTGGATACTTTACATCCCTGCAGCTACCTTGTAAGTGGCTCTTATCCCCAAGGCACATAGGATGCTGAGGCTGAGAGGTTGGGCAGCTTGTCCCCAAAGACACACAGGCTTTGCTCTCAGGGAAATGACAACTTGGGGGCAAGGGATGCAGAATATACTTAGCTACAAGCAGTGAGATGAGTTCTAGGGTTGAGGTGTGCAGAGAGCCAAGGGAGCAGGAAGGAGCCTTGAAGATGCTGCTCAGAGAAGGGAACAACTGATGGGTCTTAAGGAACGAGTAGGAGTTGGCCTGCAGCGAAGAGGGATCAAGGCAGTGCATTTGGAGCACCGGGGGCCTGACGGGGCAGGGGCAGGGCCCTCCATCCTGCGGCAACTTGATACTACCATGAAACTGAAACCCTATTTTCCACCATGGCAGAGCCATGAGCATCTTGGAGTTTCCTTTGGAGGACCCCTCCATCACCACCGATCATATGGTTATTTCCTCTACTTGTGATGTATCAACTTATAATGGTATAACATTGACCTCGCCCCATAAAAGAGGAGGAGTTTGGATTGTACTCTCTCCCCCCTTTTTTAATGTATTTTTTAAGAAAATTTCTATTTCGAGAAGGCTAACTTTGCAACTCTGAATAATATATTTAACCTCTGTTGCTTACGTTATCCAACTTCCGGCAGTATCAATGGACTTTCTGTACATGAGACGAGAAAATCAGTGCTCCGTGCTCATCCTCCCCACTCTCCCTTCCATCCACACCATCTCCTGACAGCTGTCAGCTGGATGATCGGTTTTTAACATGTCAGGGCTTACAAAATTTTATATTCTATTCTGTAACTGAAATGAAGTCTTTTCTGCGCCTTGTCTATCGATTGAGTCTAGAAACTGAAAAACAGTAAAAGGCAGTATGAGAACAATTTTTCTTTGCCAAACCAAGCAATGTGACCAAACTCACGGCAGAGGAGATGCAATCCTGGCTCCCCAGCCTGGGCCCAAGCACTAAACTCAAATGGACCCTCTTTCCTTACATGCCGTCCAAACCATGCCACATTTTAGTATGCTTCATGTTTGAATCAAAAGTTGCTCGTTTAGATTTTAGCATTTCATGGAGTTTCTAATCGCTTTTCCTTTTTTTGTTTTCTTGATAATCCAAAACCCAATCAGTTTCACCTTGCCACTAAATTCATCTATATTCTTAATCATAGCATGTGGCTAAATGCTGGATCCAGACGGTCTAGATTCAAATTCTGGCTCCATCACTAACTAGCTATTTGGTCATATTGCTTAAACTCTCTGGACCTCATGTTTCCTCATGTTAAATGAGGTAATAATGGTAATCCTGGTAGAAAAATTAGAAAATATAAGAAAATATGGTTAAATCAAACTTACATTCCTGGAATAAACCCAAATTTATCACAGAATATATTATCTTTCTTATACATTGCTAGATTTAGTTTGCTAATGTATTTTTTTATGAACTTTTTTATTAATTAAAAAACTTAACAAAAGAACATTAAGATATCATTCCATTCTACATATACAATCAGTAATTCTTAATATTATCACATAGTTGCATATTCATCGTTTCTTAGATGCTAATGTATTTTTAAAGAACATTTTGCATCTATGTTCATGAGTGAGATTGGCCTATAATTTTTGTTACGATTTAAATGTTATACTGTCCTCCTAAAATGAGCTAGGCTATGTACTTTTTCTTTTCCGTTCTCTGGAAGGGTCTAGGTAAGACTGGAATTATTTTTTCTTTAAATAGTGCATGCTCATGAAAGTGTTAAGCCAAAAGATATGGGGCTCCAAACTTGAATGTCTCATAACCATCTTTACTCCATTGTTTCTTTCTAGAACCCTAGACTATCGCCTCATTGATTATACCAATAATTTACAGTAATGAGTAGAGAATCCATCTATCTATCTGTTTACCTATCTATATCTATCTATCTATCTATCTATCTATCTATCTATCTATCTATCTATCTATCTATCTATCTATCTAATCCTGTCCTCGGAGGGCTCTATATTACTGGAAGCAGTAGGAATGCAGCAGACTATTTATATCCATCTTAAGCTGGGTATAAAACTAATTTTTGGTAAGCTTGTAGAATATGCGATGGTGGGGACACCCCAGGAACTTATTGTTTTTTGATAGGAGAAGGGAGGGGTGAGAAATGACAGGGTTCCAAGGTTTAGGACCCCAGAATCCATGTGCAGCAGCTAAATTTCCATTCATTTCGAACCTGTTAATTGCAATACTGGCTAGGGGAGGCCCAGCATAGCACTGAGGGCAACCAGCAGTTCTCCTTGTTGTTTTAGCTCCTGGGCCCTCCCGCCATCTTTTCCTTCTCCCTTCTGGTCGAGGTATTCTCAGCCTCTTCAATAATGGGGAAACCTCTGCAGCTATTTGTTTGGAAGGACAGGGTGTATTACTTCCCTTGGCACCCACAGGAAGGCTGGGCAGTGCAGTTTCCAGGAAAGGAAGCGAGGCGAGTCTCAAAATTTTGTCTCAGGTCCTCTTTAACTCTTAAAAATTATTGAAGACCCAAGAACACTTTGTCTATGCGGGTTCTAGCTATTGATATTTACTGTACTGGAAAAAAGAAAACTGATGAGTTAAAAGATATTTATTAACCTATAACCATAATTAACCCATTGAAATAAACATTAACAATATATTTTTGTGAAAAATAACCGCATCTTCAAAAATTAGCAAAAATGTTTGAGAAGAGTCGCATTGTTTTAAGTCTTTGCAAATCTCTTTGATTCCTGACTCAAAGACAGTTAATTCTCTCTCATATCTGCTACTCTGTTCAATCTATTGCGATAAGTTTTTACTTTGCTTTTGCTAAAGTATGTGAAGAAAATCCAGTCTCACATAGATATATAATTGGTAAAGGAAGAATGGTTAATCATGCTTTTTTTTTTTGACAATTAATAGTTTCCTACAGCTTAATTGCAGTATAGAATCTAAAATCATATTGGTTTCATACTACTCTGTTAAAGTCCATTTGTCTATCTTGCATATGGATGAATCTTTTTCTCATATATGATTTCGCAACACCGTGCATTGGTCATTGGGAAAATATTGGCCCACTGAATTATGCAGATCTTCTAAATGTTGACATACTGTATTAGACAATATTTAAAAATCACATTTGAGAAAAAAGAAATCACATTTGGGGCGGTGCAACAGTGGCTCAGTGGTAGAATTCTCACCTGCAATGCTGGAGACCTGGATTCTATTCCTGGAGCCTGCCCATGCCCCCCCACCCCCCAAATCACATTTGTTAATACCACCACCCATCTCCTGAGAAAAGTCTGTAAGCATTGAGATACTGTTAACTTCACAGTGGTAGACACAAGTTTTCAAAAATTCTAATTTTCGTTAGAAAGCTTGTCTTAGTTTACCAGACTGCTAAGACAAATACTACACAATGGGTTGGCTTAACAACAGGAATTTATTGGCTCCAGGTTGCAGAGGCTTGAATTCTTGCTTCCTTCAGGGATGTGTAGTATTCTGGCTGACTGGCAACCTTTGGGTTCCTTGGCTTTCTCATCACATGGTGATGTCTTTTTTCTCTTCTAGGTTCCTGCTGACTTCTGCCTTCTCCCAGTGGCTTTCTCATCTTCTCTTTATAAAGCCTATTAATCTGGATTAAGACCCACCTCATTCAGTTTATCACACCTTAACTAAAAACAACATCTTCAAAATGTCTTATTTATAATGGGTTCACACCCACAGGGACAGTATGAAAATCAAGAGCTTAAAGTGGGGCACATAATTCAACCTGCACGAAGCTCAAATTTTATTATTGTGACTGTTCTAGTTTGCTAGCTGCTGGAATGCAATATACTAGAAATGGAATGGCTTTTAACAAGGGGAATTTAATGAGTTGCTAGTTTACAGTTCTAAGGCCGAGAAAATGTCCCAGTTAAAACAAGTCTATAGAAATGTCCAGTCAAAGGCATTCAGGGAGAGATACCTTGGTTTAAGAAGACTGATGAAGTTCAGGGTTTCTCTCTCAAGTGGAAAGGCACATGGAGAACACAGTCACAGTTTCTCTATTGGCTGGAAGGGCACATGGCAAACACGGCATCATCTGCTAGCTTTCTCTCCTGGCTTCTGGTTTCATGAAGCTGCCCGGGAGGCGTTTTCCTTCTTCATCTCCAAAGGTCGCTGGATCGTGGACTCTCTGCTTCGTGGTGCTGCAGCATTATCTGCTCTCTCCGAATCTCCCTCTGAATCTCCCAAATGTTTCCTCTTTTATAGGACTCCAATAAACCAATCAAGACCCACCCAAATGGGTGGAGACGTGTCGTCACCTAATCCAGTTTAACAACCACTCTTGACTACATCACATCATCCAGGGAGATGATCTGATTACAGTTTCAAACATTCAGTATTGAATAGGATTATTCTACCTTTATGAAATGGGATTTTGATTAAAACATGGCTTTTCTAGGGGGCATACTTCCTTTCAAACCAGCACAATGACATATTGTCAGTTGTTTTTCTGTAAGTGATAAGCACACTTCATTCATTTTTGAAACATTGCCTGACAAATACCTAAATCAGGGAAATAATCCTAATTTGTAAAATCCGACCTAATATCAAAGTAAGCATGGTGTTCCATTGAAAAGAGTGGCTGGTTCAGCTTATCACTCAATTGCACAAATCCTTTTTCTTAAAATACCACCTTAGCTCAGTTTCAACAGAAGTACTTTGTATTCTTCCTAATTCATCACATGGAATATTAATGAAATATATGTATCAAGGGTTGAGGTTTTAAAAAGTTGATAATTTGTACTGCTTCATTAAGAACATTCATAAATTAAAGAGCACTTTTCGTTTTCTGAGAAAGCCTAATGGGAAAGAATACCAGGATACCTGCTACAGTGGGGTGCCGCTGTGTTGGTTTGCACTAAGGTGCTGGAAGCTTTACCCACCATTGCTTTTGTATCACTGGTACAACTGTGAAAAAGGGAAATAGCATTTTAGAATTATTATGGAAATAGTTTTGACCTTGCAGACTCCCTGACAGGGACTTAAAGACTTCTGGGGATCTGAGAATACTTTCCAGAACTGCTGCCCTATGATAGGGACTCAGTTGTACTTAAAATTATTTATAATGCTCAAGGCACAATGACTCTTCATACTGGTCCCTGGACCAAGAATGTCAACTAATGCAATGCAGAGCCAGTCCATTTCTTGTCTCCTGAGTATCTTACCTACATATTTGAAGTCAGCTATCATGTTCCCCTCCCCCATGCTTCTTCTCTGAGCTAAATATGACCAGTTCCCTCAATCGTTCTTCAGTCAAGATTCATTGAGGATGATGATGCCTGCCGTTTAACATGCACCTGGTCTCATGTTAATCATTTCATGTGCATTGACTCTTTTAACTCCTATAACAATCCTGTGAGATACACTTTATAATTTTCCTTTTGGAGATGGGCAAATTGGGGTTGTCTAAGCTCAAAACCATGTAGCTAGTAAGTCAGGGAGCTGGGGGTGCTATCTCTTTGGCACTCCTAAACAACCGATGTTTTCCTTGGATGGAGGTTTTGAGCTAACATTAACTCCTAAGGTTCTGGTGAGGGAAGGAGGCCATGGTAGATGGCTCATATTTTTGTTAAAATAGATCATACTCATGCCATTAGGCCTCCTTTATTAGTTCAATTTGACTCCTGAGGATTTTCCAGGCTGGTCAAAAATTCCTGTGGCAGAGGATGGTGGGAGGGAAGGTCCAACTTGTATTGAGTCTCCATACTGCCAGACACTTTATAGCCTATATATCAATCAATCTTTTTGATGGCTCTCCGAAGTAATTACCATTATCTTCATTTGGCAGATAAGGGGTCTGTTGCAGGTTGGGTTCCCTAGATAATAAGACTCTGAGAAGGATATTTGCAAGCTTTCCAGAACAACAACTTTGGGAGAGTGAATGAGCAAGATTGGGCATAGAAGTTGATCTGTGATACGGCCCTTACAGAGATCTCAGCTGACCCCATGGGGTGGGAGCACAGGAGAGGGCTCTGGAGTTGGGATGGTTCATCAGAGTTATCCTGCCAGAAGCAAGGGTGCTGTCCTTTATCTCCTTTCCTCTCAGTCATTGGATGTAGACTGCCTTAGGTGAGAAAGCATGGCTCTCAGTGAGACTTTCTTGGATTGAGGACAATTCCTGTTGAGGGACTGAGCTGGAGCTGTCAGCCAATGACACTCCCAGCAGCAATAGTGACAAGTACCTGGGTCCTTTCGGGGCATCTGGGCAGAGCACTACAGTGCCTGCTACAGGTTCTGAGGCTCAAGGGAGTTGGGGACTTTAGCCCAGAGCTTGGCTCCCAGTGAAGGGAGAGCTTTACCTCTAGGGAAGAAAGGTAACCAGGATGAGGGAAGAAGAGGTTTTTCCCAAAGTGGAAGACTTTAAAACCATTGGACCCAAGCTGCTATCCAATGCCAGAATACCTTTCACATCACCTGGTGATGTGGTCCTGTTTTGTCATTTGACCTTGGGAAAGTCCTTCAACCTCTCAAAGTTGGTTTCCTCATCCATAAAACTGAAATAATAATAATAAAACAATTTATCTTATGGGGTTATTATTGTTATTGGACAAAGGCAGTGGGTTCTTTTGTCCGATGCAATCAAATGACCAATTCCTGAGATACTGGGGTTTCAAAGAGAGAAAAAGTTTATTACTAGACTCCTAGCAGGAGAGCAAATGCCCTATCAGCCCAAAATCTGTTTCCCCGAAGTGTAGTAGTTCTGATTTATTAGAAAAAAAGATGGGTGGAGTTTAGGATAATGAGCACAGTGGCCCCAAATGATGTGATTAGAGGTGACTTAATTACTGAGCATGAGCAGATTGGTTACATGCTTAGTCACAGAACATATATAAGAAAATGGTGGCCTTAATATGATGATAAGGGTGATTGTCAGTATTATAGTGAGGTATAGGTAACCTGTAGTTTAAAGTCTAAGCTACTGAGCATGTCAGGTGGGCCCACTTTGGTTAGATCCAGTCTCGGTTCTCAAGATTACTTTGGACTTGGGGTGGGTTAGTTCTGGGCTGACCCAAGACCCTTCATTAATAAACAATAGAGGCTGTCTCTAGTGATTATAAGAGTCTAAAGTTGAAAAACTGGATAACTGGGTACAAACGAAGGTTAGTCACAAGTTTTTACAATCATAGGGACTGAAGATAAATGCTATACAATCACTATCAGAGATCAAGACAGCTGGATTACAATTTAGAGAGCTTAGGTATTTCCCTCTATCTACTCCACCATACCAGAAGGTAAAAAGGAATATCTATATAATCATGCAGCAATTAAAATCATCCCTTAAATCCCGATTTCTTGGTTACATTGTGGGGTCTAAAGGAGATAAGGGGTATAAAGCATTTTGCAAGCAATGAGCTCACCTGCATCAACACTAGGCAGTATTAATTGTTAGATCCTCCTTCCCTGTGTCCTGTAACCCTCACCCATGACCTGCATCTGGCCTCTAATTTACAGCTATGGTTGTCACAGCAGCTCCCTAACCAATGGCAGCAGTATCATCTGGAAGTTTGCCAGAAATGCAAATTCTCAGGACCCATCCCAGACCTATTAAATCAGAAACTGGGGGTGGAACCCAGCAAGCTATGCTTTAACAAGCCCTCCTGGTGAATTTGAGAACCACTGATCCAGAGCACAGCTTCGCAAATTATGGTGAAGGATCCCCCACCCCTAGCCCCAATCTATTGTGGACCTCCTGAGCATGACACAGCTTGCTCCATATGTGGCACTCACTGCCAGTCCTGCGACACTGAAGATGTGTCCTGTTCAAAGGGATGAGTCTACTTGTCATGAGCCTGGACATCACGGCAACATTGACTTGCCTCAAGAGTTTCCAACACTGTTGGTAAAGTTTGGTACTTATCCTGTGGGAGACCATTACCAAACCATTCAGAAATGGGCACTAGTTCCTGGACCACAATTTGAATAGAATCCTCTAGCTCTGTGTTGCTCAAATTTAATGTGCTCACCAGTCACCTGGGAATCTTGTTAAAGTGCATATTCAGATTCATTATGTCTGGGGAGGGGCCTGACATTCTGCATTTTTAAGCTTCCAGCCAATGCTGAGGCTGCTGGTCCCTGGACCAAGAATGTCAACTAGAGCAATGCAGAGCCAGTCCATTTCTTGTCTCCTGAGTATCTTACCTACATATTTTAAACCAGCTATCATGTTCCCCTCCCCCACGCTTCTTCTCTGAGCTAAATATGACCAGTTCCCTCAATCGTTCTTCAGTCAACAAGTTTGCACATTCTCCCACCCGGCTGCCCCTGTGAATGGCATCCACCCGGCCCCTCCCCCCACACCTCCTCTTCCCTCCTTCCTCCTCTTTCTCCGCCTCCTGGCATCCTGAACTATTTCCTTCAGTATTTCCTGAGCTGGCTCCAACCCAAGGGGGATTTTCAGAATGCTCAGGCTTCTCGGAAGTTCTTCAGACTGGAGGAAGGAAATCACCCCATCTGCCCCAACCTGGTACTCACTCATCCCTGGTAGGCCTCTTGCTCCCTCCTCCCCTCGTCGAGGACTCCTGCCTGCCCCATTCAGAGTCACCTCAATTTGACACTAGCAACCTGGCCTTTCCTACTTCTACTTGCCCTCTTAAAGCATCCTGACGCCCTCAGGAGACAGAGGGGAGAGTAGAGAAGGTGAGAGGTGTCCTTCCTCTGACCAGGCAAAAATGAAGTGGCTTTGTGATGTTATTTCCTTCGCAAGGTTTCCTGTCCCTGGCACCCCAAAGTCTCCTCCTCTGACTCTCAGGACTGCCCCAGAGCCAATACATGACCCAAAACCAGCCTTGAGCCAAGGCTTTGTTTTGAGAGGAGACTGTGTAAAATGCATTTGCTGGGATGAAGCAGGAGAATTAATCAGTATCACCCTTTATATCTGCACAGGCTCAGTCTGTCCAATTAGTGAAGAGTTTGCTAAACCCTGAGGGTGTAAAGCTCACAGGTAGGTAACTTTAAAAATTGTACAGCTTTACATAGAAAGGAAGACAAATAAATTGGAAACTCAATTTCATTACCCTGAACTTGGGCTTGTCTAACAAATCCATGCATTTTCCCACAGTTATGATATTGCTATATAATCATTATTATGTTTCTCCCACTTAACTTTATTTAGTACATATATTAGCATATGCATCTCCACGAAGCCAAGTGTTCTGTGCTTTTGCTTTTTTAAAACTTTTGATTTTAAAATAATTTAAAATTTACAGGATCGTGGCAAAAGTCATAGAAAACCCATACAGAGATCTCCAATGTATCTCTGGCCAGATACCCAGATTTACCCATCTTTACCATTTTGCAGCATTTGTTTTATTATTCTTTCTTTTTCTGTCTGTCTCTCTCTCTCTCTCTCTCCTTTCCTCTCTCCCTCCCTCCCCTCTCTCTTAAACATTCAAGAGTAGGTCATATGCATTATGCTCTTTGAACATTTAATATTTCCATGTAGATTTCCCCAAAACAAGGATAGTTACTTGAGTGACCTCATTAAGTACAGTCATCCAGTTCAAGAAATTGAACAGTGACATAAAGACTTTTGCTTTGTAAGGTTTACAAAACCCTCAGAGTATCCTAGATTAGTATAATGATTACAAGTTCAAGCCCCGATACTTGCTAGCTGTGTGACATCGGGCAAAATTCTTACCCTCTCTGAGCTGCATCTATAAAATGAGGGTAAATTAAGGGCCTATTGCATAGAGGCTTTGTCAGGATTAAACAAGATGATGCGTGTAAAACTCTTAAAATATCACCTATTCTATGCTAAATGCTTGATTAACTTTGGCTGCTATTATAATTATTTTTATTATTTTTAATTAATTAATTAATTTAGTTAGTATGGTGTATGGGGGGGTCACATTTCATTCTTTTTCCATGTGAGCATCCTGTTATTGCAGCATCACTTGTTAAATTTTTGTTTGTTTGTTTTTTAGGAGGTGCATGGACTGGGAATTGAACCCGGGTCTCCCGCATGGCAGGCGAGAATTCTACCACTGAACTACCCTTGCACTCCCTATTATAATTATTACCATAATGCATTTAAGGTAGCCCTCTATTACTAAGCATTCTAATGATTTTATTACTGTAAAAAATTCTTATAGCTACTCATCCCTTCGGGCAGTATCCATGGACTGCCTCGGATATGCTAGGTTGTGGGGATAGTACGATGATGAAGAGTGGTCTCCCTATGGAGCTGACAGTTTAGTGGTAGAGAGAAACTAGGAATTGTGCACCCCAATTGAGACATGCTCTTTGTCTTGGATCCCATTCTGGTGGGTGTGGACCCATTGTGAATAAGTCCTCTTCAAGATGTCACTTCAGTGAAGGTGTGACCCAACCGAATGAGGTTAGGTTTTAGTCCAGATAACTGGAGCCCTTTAGAAGCACAGAGAAAGTCAGGCAGAGAAGCCTAGGGAGCCACCTGAAGCTGGAAATTCAATGGAACCTGTAAGGGAAAAGAGAAGATGCCACCATGTGTGCTGCCCTATGATGGAAAAGCCAAGGACTAAGGATCCCTGGTGGTCAACCCCATAATGCCACAGTCTTCCGGGAGAAAGCATTGCCTCACTGTGGTCTCGATTTTTAAAACTGTGAAAAAATAATATATATACCAAAAAGCAATAAATTTCAAAGCATACCACAACAGTTAGCTGTAGAACAGATTTCTATAGAACAGAGTTGGGTATGGGTTACAGTTCCACAATTTTAGGTTTTTACTTCCAGCTGCTCCAAGACACTGGAAACTAAAAGAAATATCAATATAACAATTCAGCGGTCACACTCATTTGTTAAATCCTATCTTCTCTGTTATAACTCCTCCTTTTCCTTTGATCCTTTTCCCAATCTCTAGGGGTATTTGGGCTATGCCCATTCTAACTTTTTCATGTTGGAAAGGGCTGCCAATGATATGGAATAGGGGGATGGAAATAGTTGATGTTTTGGACAAGCTGGCCCCTCTGGGTTTCAGGATTTATCTGGCCTAGAAACCCATTTGGACGTGGTAGCTTTCTGGAAAGTAATCATAGTACATGGAACCTTTGTAGAATCTCAGATAAAGCCATAGGTGTCCTTTAGGGTTGGCAGGAATGGTTTTGGTTGGGGTTTGGCAAACCATGATAAATAGCAGTGTCTACCTGAAGCTTGCATAGGAGTAGCCTCCAGAGTAGCCTCTCAACTCTGGTTGAACTCTCTCATCCACTGATTTATTTGTTTCAGTTCTTTCCCCCTTTTGGTCAGGAAGGCGTTGTCGATCCCACAGTGCCAGGACCAGGTTCATCCCTGGGAGTCATATCCCACGTTGCCAGGGAGACTTTCACCCCCGGATGTCATGTCCCATGGAAGGGGGAGGGCAATTATTTCACTTGCAGATTTGGCGTTGCCTTGATTAAACTTCTAGCCTCAGAACTGTGTGCCAATAACTCCCTGTTGCTTAAGCTAAGCCACTGTACGATATTTGTGCCAGCAGCAGGGAAACAAAAACAAGTGATTATAATCGAACAAAGGGCTCAGATAGAAGGTATTTTCTCAGCACTGAGTGGAGTAGGGAAGTTGGGAACCACTTGACTGGATAGTTGAAATTTGAAATGAATTTAGGCTATCTTTGGAAGGAATGTGCTTCTAACTCTCCTTACTTATTTCATTATTCTGTTCCCAGTGCTTAGACCGGCTCCTGGCATGTAGCAGGTCCTGTAAATACACTATTGAGGGGTGAGTTGTCTGCTTGCTCTCCAGAGAAGCAACACCCCAGCAGTGCAGGCAGCTGGTCATGAGCTGTCCCAGGTCCAGATCCCAGCTATGGCCACTGTTTGTCCAGCACCACCCAGACCTCTCTGGTGTCCTGACTCATGGGACAGGAAGCTTCTGGCCCCAGGACAGCACCTCTGAGCAATGGCCTCTTCCTCCTCCTGTCAACAGTGGGAGACCCTGGATGGAATTCAGGTCATTGGCGGGGGAGGAAATTATGTTATGAGAAGTTAGACTCTGAGTATGTGTTGAAGGACAGGAGGAGACTGCTGGGTCTGAGTGCCAGCTGGTTCAATAGTTAGTGAAGAAAGAGACATCCTATATCTTAAGATCTCATGTCATATCTTTCATGAGAAAGAGACAACTGGACAGAAGTGGGGGGGAAAAGGGAAATACCAACCAGCATTCCTGGAGAGCCTGCTTTGCGCCAGGGGCTTTACATACATCGTATCATTTTATCCACATGGTGACCTCATGGAAAGGCGTTCTCAGTCCACTTTTAAAAGTAAGCCACAGACTCAGCGAGGCCTATAGCCTCAATGCTAGTGAACCCTCATAATGAACAGTGTTGTTTGATTCCCACACAACACCCATCACGGCTTCTTCTGGGAATAGGAACTTGACCAAGGAGGAGAGACAGGAAACACCTCCCTCACTCTCAGGCCACTGGAGTTCGGGCAGGGATGGGCCCACCATGACTCAGACCTGACCGATGAAAGCCAGATCCTCCTAACCACTGTGACTGGTCAGGAAAATAACCATCCTGGGCAACTGGAGCCAATGAGAGTCAGCCCTGTGGCTTTTGCTAGAACTACTGGGAGAGAGAAGCTCCTTTAGGCTGTTAACATCAGATTTTTTTAAAACATTTTTTTATTGTGAACCATTTATACAAAAAGCAATACATCTCAAAGTACATTGTAACAAGTTGTTATAGAACAGATTTCAGGGTTCAGTATGGGTTACAGGTCCACAATTTTAGTTTTTTCCTTCTAGCTGCTCCAAGACACTGGAGACTGAAAGAAATATCAATATAACGTCATACTCATTTGTTAAATCCTATCTTCTCTATTATAGCTCCTCCTTCTTCTTTGACTCCTTTGATCCCTCTCCCCGTCTTTAGGGGTATTTGGACTATGGCCATTCTAACTCTTTCATGTTGGAAGGGGCTGTCGATAATATGGGATGTGGGATGGAACTAGCTGATGTTCTTGGAGAGGCTGACCCTTCTGGGTTTCAGGACTTATCTGGCCTAGGAACCATTTGGAGGTTGTAGGTTTCTGGAAAGTAATCTTAGTCCATGAAACTTTTGTAGAATCTCAGATAGAGCCCTAGGTGTTCTTTAAGGTTAACAGAAATTATGTTGCTTCGGGGTTGGCAAACCGTGGTAATTAGCAATATCTTGCTGAAGGGTGCAATAAGAGTGGCCTCCAGAATAGCCTCTCGACTCTATTTGAACACTCTCAGCCACTGATACCTTATTTTTTTCATTTCTTTTCCCCCTTTTGGTCAGCAAGTTATTGTTCATCCCACAGAGCCAGGGCCAGGCTCATCCCTGGGATTCATACCCCACATTGCCAGGGAGACTTTCTCCCCTGGATGTCATGCCCGTGTAAGGAGGAGGGTAATGATTTTCCTTGCAAAGTTGAGCTTAGAGACAGGCCACATCTGAGCAACAAAAAAGGTCATCTGCCAGATAAGTCTTGAAATGCAGAGGGCCAGGCTCTCCAGAACATTACTAGCTCCATCCCCCTATCCTATACTATCGACAGCCCCTTCCAACATGAAAAAGTGAGAATGGGCATAGCCCAAGTCCCCCTAGAGATTGAGAAAAGGATCAAAGGAGAGGAGGAATTGTAACAGGGGAGATAGGATTTAACAATTGAGTATGATGGCTGAATCGTTATATTGATATTTCTTTTAGTCTCCAGTGTCTTGGAGCAGCTGGAAGTAAAAACCTAAAATTGTGGAATCGTAACCCATACCAAACTCTGAAATCTGTTCTACAAATAATTGTTGTGATGTACTTTGAAATTTGTTGCTTTTATGTATATATGTTATTTAAAGAGAAGGAGGAGTATAACAGAGACGATAACAAATGAGTATGGCTGCTGAATATTGATACATGTTGGCCTCCAGTGTCTTGGAGCAGCTAGAAGAAAAAAACGAAAAACTGTGGAACTGTAACCCATACCAAATTTTAAAATCTGTTCTACAACTACTTTTTACAGTGTGCTTGGTGGGTGGTACAACGGCAGCTCAGTGACAGAATTCTTGCCTGCCATGCCAGAGACCTGGGTTTATCCTGCCCTTGAAAAAAAAAAATATATATATATATATGTATGTATGTATAAATATGTATTTTAAATACATGGAAATTTATTGCTTTTTTGTATATATGTTATATTTCACACACACACACACACAAGTTGAATTTAAAAAGAAGCTAAAAAACAGAGGTCCTCTGAAAGTAACTCTAAGCATAACTGTAAGTAGGCTTAGCTTCTTTGCTACAGAAATAAGCTTTTTAAGAACAAGCCTCAAGATCAATGGCTTGGCCTATTGACTTGGGAGACCCTAATGTTTGAGAGAATATCAGAGGTTTCCCTTGTGTTTAAGTTTAATAATTCCATACTTTTTCCCCAATCTCTCAAGGGACTTTGCCAATACTTTTAAAATTTATTTATATATTTTTTTATTGTGAAATACAACATATGAACAAAAAAAGCAATACATTTCCAAGTACATTTTAATAAGTGGTTATAGAACAGATTAAATTTTTTTATTTTCTTCTAGCTGCTCCAAGATACTGGAGACCAACAGAAATATCAATATAATGATTCAGCAGTCTACTCATTTGTTAAACCCTACCTTCTCTGTATAACTTCACCATCACCTTCGATCTTTTTCCCAATTTTTAGGGGTATTTGGGCTATGCCCATTCTAGCTTTTTCATGTTGGAAGGGGCTGTTGATAATATGGGATAGGGAGATGGAACCAGCTGATGTTTTGGAGAGGCTGGGCCTTCTGCATTTCAGGACTTATCTGGTCCAGGGACCCATCTGGAGGTTGTGGGTTTCTGGAAAGTGACCCTAGTGCATGGAACCTTTGTAGAATCTTATATAATGCCCTAGGTATTTTTTAGGATTGTCAGGAATGGTTTTGGTGGGAGGTTGGCAAGTTATGGTAGGTAGCAATGTCTAACTGAAGCTTGCTCCAGAGTAGCCTTTTGATGCTATTCGAACTCTCTCAGCCACTGATACCTTATTTGTTAAACAACTTTGCCAATACTTTTTAATTATCTTCCTATCATACTCTGGGATGTATCTGGGTATTACATTAGACAATACAGAACTACAAGCCCTCTTTCCCATTCTGAGCTCCATGTGTTTGGGTTGTTTAAAATGACTTATCCAGACAGGTTGAGTTAAATGATGTGCAACAGAAAATTTAGGTTTTGAACAAAATAAACCACTCTTTCCTTTGGTCTTATAGGGCACATGAAGTTCTAAAATACAGACAATATCATCCTTACCTCTGTATTCTGATTTACCTTAGTTCAGACCAGATTGGTTTTGCTCTTATCTCTTATTGAAGCCTGATATTGGTTTGTTTGTTTGTTTGTTTGTTTAACAGTTATTCTACATAGCAATGCTGACTTTCAAAGCTGCAGAACTCCAACTCTGAGTTGTAGGTGTCAAACAGTTAGCCAAAATTCCAGGGAGATAACAGGTTATAGATATATAGCATAGCATCTCAGAATCTAGAAGTAACATTTACAGCTCCTGACTAAATGTGACTGCTGTAAGAGTTTACATCTAGGTCCCAATTTTCTTATAAGCATTTTCTTTAAAAGACCATACAATATTTGTTCTTTTGACTCTGGCTTATTTTGCACCACATAATGTCCCCAAGGTTCATTCACCTCGTCACAGGCCTCACGACTTTGTACCTTTCTGTAGCTGCACAATGCTTGATCATATGTATTCACCGCAGTTATCCACTCTACTTCTCAGTCACTGTATCTTTCAGCCACTTCCATCCTTTGAGCATCATGAATAGTCCAAAGTATACAGTCCATTTCTCACGTTATCCTCACTTGTTGTGCAATCATCAACACTCTCAATTTTAGACGATTTTCATTGCTCCCAAAAGAAACATAACCGATAAGCATACCCTCACCAAACAGAAAATCCAAACCTCCCCTTAACTCTTGTCCCTCCCCCCAATTCTTACCCCTGGTATTGCTGTGATTGATGTCTTCCTGTTAAATATAGACCATAGCATGCTAACATAAGACTTTAAGATATAAACCTGGCCATTTCATAATCATAAAGGGTCAGGCTGCCTGGGAATAAAGTTAATTTAGAGGAAAGGAGGCCTGGGAGATGGAAAGAGAAAAACAAATAATCATCTAAGAAACTATATCCAGCCATGAATCCATGGACCTAGTCAACCTAGAGATTTATCACCCTTGGAATTTCAATGATGTGGATATATATATATATTGCCTAGGCACTTGGTGCTGAGTTTCTGCCACAGCTAAGAGAGTTTCTTATGATCTAATTATGGTAGTAGGTTGGGACATGACCCCACCCTTTCTCCTCCTCCCTTGAGCTATACAGGATATAAACCCCAAACGCAAAGAAGTCCTCTTAATTTACTGCTTTGGGTATGATGACCTAGAAGGACCGATGGGGAAGTGGGGTAGGGGTGAGGCTGGCCCTTCCAGACTCCAGTATCTTTCTATACAGAATTGAAGATTCATTTTTATTTGGATTTCATTGGTCTCAAGGTTGTGTTGGCAAATGTTTAAAACAAGCCCTGCCTTGTAGTGTTTGCCAGTTTCTGTGGTGTAAATATGTCCACCACGGCCCATTTCAAGCTACCAACGTGCCGTCACCAAGTGCACACAACTGTAGAAGAGACACAAGCAGCCAACCATTAGATTGTAGTTAATAGTTGGGAATTACCTCAAGAGCATTAGATGATGGTACAATGTAGAAAAATCATCAGGATGTAAGGTGTTCTGAATATCTGTTATGTTTGTGTTGGGGATTGAATCATGTCCCCCACAAAAGGCATGTTCAGGTCCCAAGCCCTGGTCCTGTGGGTGTGAACTGATTTGTAAACAGGACCTTTGGAGCTGCTATTAGTCAAGATGAGTCTGTTTGAATGAGGGTGGGCCTTAATGCATCATAGCTTAAGTCCTTAAAAGCAAGGGAAACTAGATGCAAAGGGAGAAGTCACAAGAGCAGACAGAAGCTGTAAGTCAGTGGAACCCAGAGGAGAAAGGAGCAGATAGTACCATGTGCATCACCATATGAAAAGCCAAAACATGAAAAGATTGCCAGCCACCCAGAATGCTACCCCTCGAGGAAGCGAACCTTCTAACCTCTGAAACCAAGAGCACATAAATTCCCATTGTTTAAACCAACCCATTGTGCAATATTTTTTAGCAGTTAGGAAACAAAAATACTCTATTTTAAATATAATTGGTTTAAATATAAGTTTATGCAATTTAATTTTTAAATGCTTTTTTATTGTGAAATGTATGTACAAAGTAAAGAAAGAAAAAGCCATCATTTCCAAAGTACACTTCAACAAGTAGTTACAGAACAGATGTCAGAGTTTGTATGGGTTACCAGGCCACTATTTCAGGTTTTTCCTTCTAGCTGTTCCAAAACACTGGAGGCTAGAAGAAATATCAATATAGTGATTCAGCAGTCAAACTTGTTTGTTAAATCCAATTTCCTCTGTTATACTGCCTCCTTCTCATTTGAGCCTTCTCCCAATCTATAGAGATTGGGACTTTTTCATGTTTAAAAAGGCGTCAATACTAAAGGATAGTGGGTATAATTAGTTGATAATCTTGGAGAGGCTGATCCCTCTGGGTTTCAGGATGTATCTGGCCTAGGAACCCTCTGGAGATTATAGGTTCAGGAAAGCAAAATTAGTGCATGAAATTTTTATAGCATTTCAATTCAAATACCAGGTGTTCTTAAGAGTTAGCAGGAGCGATGTTGGTTGGGGTTTAGCAAACCATAGCAATTAGCATCATCTAACTGACACTTGCATAATAGCAGCCTCCAGAATAGCCTCTTGACTCTATTTGATCTCTCAGCAACTGACATCTTATTTTATTACAGTTTTCTCCTTTTTGGTCAGGAAAGCATTGTCGATCCCACAGTGCCAGGGCCAGACTCATCTCCAAGAGTCATGCCCCACTTGTCAGGGAGATTTTTACTCCTGAATGTCATGCTCGGGATAATGTAGGGGGGAGGATAATGATTTTCTTTGCAGAATTGGGCTTAGAGACAGAGAGGCCACATATGAGCAACAAAAGAGGTTTCCAGGAAGCAAGTCTTAGGTCTCATTATAGGCAGTCTTAACTTCTGCACTACAGAAATAAGTTTCCTAAGGGCAAGCCTCAAAATCAAGGGCTTGGCCTATTTTCTTGGGAGTCCTCAATGGTTGAGAGGGTATCTGAGGTTTCCCAGATGGGAGAGATTAATAGTTATATATATATAACTATATATACACACATTATAATATATATAACTATTAATACATATTATATATATATATATATATATATATATATTTTTTTTTTTTTCCCTGCAGGCCTTCAATACTTTTCTTTTTTTTCGCTTGGGCAGGCACCAGGAATTGAACCCGAGTCTCCAGCATGGCAGGCAAGAACTCTGCCTGCTGAGCCACTGTGGCCCACCCTCAATACTTTTTAATTATCAGCCCACCATAGTCTGAGATGTATCTGGGTATTACATTAAGCGATACAGAACTACAAAGCCTTGTTCCCTTTCTGGACTCCAGGAGTTTGGGTAGTTTGAATGAGCTATCCAGACAGGTGATTTAGATTGTGTGTTTCAGAAAATTTAGGTTCTAGATGTAATAAAGCTCTCCGCCTTTGATTTCATACAGTAAGTGAAGGTGTAGAGTGCATAAATTATGATCTTTTACCCTGTATTCTGAATTACCTTAGACCCAGCCAGATTGGCTTTGTTTTTTATTTTTTTATTTTTAACTTTTTTTATTGTATAGTATAACATATATGCAAAGCAAAGAAATAAAAAAGCAATAGTTTTCAAAGCACTCTTCAACAAGTAGTTACAGGACAGATCCCAGAGTTTGTCATGGGCTACCATATGATCCTCTCATAATTTTCCTTCTAGCTGCTCTAGAATATAGGAGGCTAGAGGGCTTAAATTTTTTTTATCATCACAATTGACTTTTTCCTTCCTTTTTTTAGTGAAAAATAGCATATACAAAAGAGCTATGGATTTCAAAGCACAGCAACACAATTAGTTGTAGGACATATTTCAAAATTTGACAATGGTTACAATTTCACAATTTTAGGTTTTTACTTCTGGCTGCTCTAAAATACTGGAGACTAAAAGAGATATCAATTTAATGATTCAGCATTCATATTCATTTGTTAAATCTTATCTTCTCTGTATAACTCCACCATCACCTTTGATCTTTCCATCCCTCTCTTTAGGGGTGTTTGGGCTATGGCCATTCCAAATTTCTCACAGTGGAAGGGTCTGTCACTAATATGGGGTAGGGAGATGGAACTATCTGATGTTCTAGAGAGCGTAGGCTAGGTTTCAGGACTTATCTGGACAAGGGACCCATCTGGAGGTTGTAGGTTTCTGGATAGTTACTCTAGTGCATGGAACCCATGTGGAATTTATATATTGCCCTAGGTGTTCTTTAGGATTGGCTGGAATGGTCCTAGTTGGGGGTTGGCAGATTATGATAGGTAGCAAGGTCTACCTGAAGCTTGCATAAGAGTAACCTCCAGAGTAGCCTCTCGACTCTATTTGAACTCTCTCTGCCACTGAAACTTTTATCAATTCCACTTCTTTCCCCACTTTTGGTCAGAATGTAATTGTTGATCCCATGGTGCCAGCTCTGGATTTATCCCTGGGAGTCATCTCTCATGTCTCCAGGGAGAATTTCACCCCTGGATGTCATGTCCCAAAGTAGTAGGGAGGCAATGACTTCACTTGCAGAGTTGGGCTTAGAGAAAGTGAGGCCACATCTGAGCAACAACAGAGGTCCTCCAGAACTAAGTCTTAGGCATGCCTATGGTAGTCTAAGCTTCTTGGCTACCTACATAAGCTTCAGAAGAGTAAGCCTCATTATCGAGAGCATGGCCTATTGATTTGGATGTCCCTAAAGTTTGACACAGGATCAGGGGATTCCATGATGGTAAGGTTTAATAGTTTCATATTCTATCTCCCATCCCTCAGTGGGCTTTACCAATACTTTTTGATTATCTGCTTAATATACTCTAGGATGAATCCAGGCATTACAATAATCTATACAGGATTAAAGGACCTCTTTCTTATTCTGGGCTCCGTGTGTTTCAGTTGTTCAAATGAGCTATACAGATAGGTTGAATTAGATTATGCACTACGGAAAATTTCAGTTCCAGACCAAATAAACCTTTCTTCCAATGGTCTCAAAGAGTATGTGTGGCTCTAAAATATAGACACTGTCTTCCTTACCCCGGTGTTCTGAATTACTTTAACCCCAACTTGTTCAGCTTCGTTCTTATCTCTAAATATCAGGTTATATATATAAAACAGCCTCTCAAAATCCAGGAATAATAATCACCACTCCAGACTTAATGTGTCTGCTCTAAAAATTGCAATCTAGGCCCTTGTTTTCTCATAAGCATTTTCTAAAGGTGACCATACCATTCTTGTTCTTTTGTTTCTGGCTTTTTTTGTCTCACCAAATGTCCCACATATTCATTCACATAGTTGCGTGACTCACGACTTTGTTCCTTTTTGTAGCAGCACAACTTTCATTCATAAGTATAAACCATCGTTTGCCATTCTACTTCTCCGTCAGTGCATCCTTCAGCCACCTGCATTCATCGGGCATCATGTAGAGGGTCCAAAGTCCACAGTACATCAGCATTCTCAATTTTAGATCATTTCATTGTTCCCAAGAGAAAGAAAACCAATAAGCACACCCTTGCCAAATAGTAAATCTAAACCTCCTCTTAACTCTTGTCCCTCCCCCCATTATTTACTTCTGCTGTTGCTGTGGTAGTGCTGATGGTTTCCTTTTGAACATAGCTCATAGCAGGCAATAGCAGTTTTCCCCCTGTACCCTGGACTTAAACACGCTTTGTACAAGAATCATATCTTTGAAGTAATTCTTGCAAGAACTAATTCATATTTCTAGCGTTAATCAGTGGGGCACATAGGTCTATACAACCCCTTTCAATCTTGTTCATCTTCAATATGGTAATATTACTTCTAGACCCACTAGAGAATCACCTTCATTCCTATCTATTCCCTTACATTGGAGTTCAACCTCATAGCTAACAGTTCACCCATCTGTAGCTTCTGTGTATCTCTAAGTCCCTTATATTCTATATTATAAGCCTCTGATTATACCTTTATGTGGATCATAAAAGTAGAATCATACAGTATCTGTCCTTTTGTGTCTGGCTAATTTCTCTCAGTATTATGTCCTCAAGGCTCATCCATCTTGTCATGTGCTTCAGGACATCATTTTGTCTTACTACCGCAAAATATTCCATTGTATGTATCTACCATATTTTGTTGATCCACTCGTCTGTTGATGGGCATTTGGTTTGTTTCCATCTTTTGACGATTGTGAACGATGCTGCTATGAACATTGGTGTGCAAATGTCTGTTTGTGTCACTGCTTTCAGCTCTTCTGGGTATATACCAGGTAGTGCTATTGCTGGGTCATAGGGCAACTCGATATTTAATTTCCTAAGGAACTGCCAAACAGTCTTCTACAGTGGCTGCACCATTATACATTCCCACCAGCAGTGCATAAGTGTCCCAGTTTCTCCACATCCTCTCCAACATTTATATTTTCCTATTTGTTTAATAGCCATTCTTATAGGTGTGAGGTGGTATCTCATTGTAGTCTTGATCTGCATTTCCCTTACAGCCAATGAAAATGAGCATCTCTTTGTGTGCTTTTGAGCCATCTGTATTTGCTCTTCAGAAAAATGCCTATTCATATCTTTAGCCCATTTTATAATTGGGTTGTTTGTTCTTTTGTTGTTGAGCTGTATGATTTCTTTGTATATACAGAAAATCAAACCTCTGTCTGACATGTGATTTCCAAATAGTTTCTCCCCTTGAGTTGGCTGCCTCTTCACCGTTTTGAAAAGGTCTTTTGAGGGGCAGAAGCATTTGATTTTGAGGAGTTCCCATTTATTTATTTTTTCTTTTGTTGCTTGTGCTTTGGGTGTAAAATTTAGGAAGTTACTTCCTATTACTAGGTCTTGAAGATATTTCCCTATATTTTCTTCTGGAAGCTTTATGGTGCTAGTTCTTATATTTAGGTGCTTGATTTAATTTTTGTGCAGGATAGGGGTCCCTTTTCATTCTCTTGGCTATTGATTGATGTCCAGTTTTGCCATGCCCAATTATTGAAAAGACTATTTTGTCCCGGTTCAGAGGATTTGGGGGCCTTGTCAAAAATCAGTTGACCATAGATTTGGTGGTCTATTTCTGCACTCTCAATTCAATTCCATTGGTCAATACTTCTTTGTGCCAGTACCATGCTACTTTGACCACTGTGGCTTTATAATAGGTTTTAAAGTCAGGGAGTGTTAATCCTCCCACTTCGTTCTTTTTTTTTTAGGATGCTTTTAGCTACTAGGGGTCTCTTTCTCTTCCAGATGAATTGGTAGTTAGCATTTCCAAATCTTCAAAGTAGGTTGTTGGAATTTTGATTGGTAAAGTGTTGAGTCTATGGATCAATCTGGGGAGAATTGACATCTTAACTATATTTAGCCTTCCTATCCATGAGCAGGGAATGTCTTTCCACTTATTTAGATCTCCTTTGATTTCTGTTAGCAATGTTATGTACTTCTGTGTACAAGTCCTCTATGTCCCCAGTTAAGTTCATTCCTAAGTACTTGACTCTTTTAGCTGCTATTTTGAATGGAATTTTTTCTTTAAGTGACTCCTCAGTTAGGTCATTTCTTGTGTATAGAAATGCTACTGATTTTTGCACATTAATTTTATATCCTGCCACCTTGCTCAATTTGTTTATTAACTCAAGTAACTTTGCTGTGGATGTCTCAGGATCTTCCAAGTATAATATCATACCATCTGCAAATACTTCTTCCTTTCCAATTTGGATGCCTTTTATTTCTTTGTCCTGCCTGAGTGTTCTAGCTAGAACTTCTAGCACAATGTTGAATAATAGTGGTGACAGTGGCATCCTTGTCTTGTTCCTGATCTTAGGGGGAAATCTTTCAGTCTCTCTCCATTGAGTACGATGCTGGCTATCGGTTTTTCATATATTCCCTTTATCATATTGAGGTAGTTACCTTTTGGAGTGTTTTTATCAGAAAAGGATGCTGAATTTTGCCAAATGCTTTTTCAGCATCAATTGAGATGATCATGTGGTTTTCCCCTTTCAATTTGTTAATGTGTGTTACATTAATTGATTTTCTTGTGTTGAACCACTCTTGCATTCCTGGTATAAATCCCACTTGGTCATGGTGTATAATGCTTTTAATGTGTTCAGATTGGCTTGATCTCTAATTTGAGGCCTGATCTCTTTTTTGGTTCCTTTAACTGTTACTGTATGTAGCTATGCTAACTTTCAGGGCTACAGCATTCCATTTTTGGTTCTTAGGTATTACAGAGTTACTCAAAGTCCCAGGGAAATGCCAGCTAATACACATATAGCTCAGTGTCTCAGAGTCTACAAATACACTTAAAACTTCAGACTAAGTGTAGTTGCTATAGGGCTTACAATCTAGACTCCAATTTTATTATAAGTATTTTCTGAAAGAGATCTTAGCATATTTGTTGTTTTGTTTCTGGCTTAATTTGCACAACACATTGTCCCCAAGGCTTATTCAGTTCATTGCGTCCCTCTCAATGCCCATCCTTTTTGTAGCCGCACCATATTCCATCATATAAATGTATCACAGTTTGCCATTCTACTTCTTAGTCATTGTACCCTTCGGCTCCCTGTATCGATTGGGCATCATGGATAATGTCCAAAATAAACAAACCATGTCCTACAGTGTACTCACTTGGCTGTACAATCAGCAGGACTCTCAATTTTAAACAATTTTCATTCATCCACAGAGACAAAGAACTGACAAGCACAGTCTTGCCAAATATCAAATCAAAACTACTCTTTATCACTTATCCCTTTACCCCCAGTTAGTTGCCAGTGGTAGAAGTGTGGTACTGTTAATGCCTTCCTATTAGCTATTGGCCATAGCATGTGTTCTAGTTTGCTAGCTGTCAGAATGCAATATACTTGAAATGAAACAGTTTTTAAGAAGGGGAATTTATTAAGTTGTAAGTTTATAGTTCTAAGGTCATGAAAATGTCCAAATTAAAGCAAGTCTATAGAAGTGTCCAAATGAAGGCACCAGCAAGAGGTTACCTTCACTCAAGAAAGGCCAGTGACGTTCAGGGTTTCTCCCTCAATTGTAAAGGCACATGGTGAACATGGTGACATCTGCTAGCTTTTTTTCCAGGGTTCTTGTTTCACGAAGCTCCCCCAGGATGCTTTTCTTCTTCATCTCCAAAGGTCTCTGGCTGTGTGGGCTCTTGTAGTTCTCATGGCTGTACTGTAGCTCTTGTCAATCTGAAGCTTTCTCCAAAATGCTTCCTCTTTTAAAGGATTCCAGTAAAGTAATCAAGCCCCACCAGAATGGGTAGAATCACATCTCCCTCTAATTAATAACCGTAATTGGGCGAGTCACAGCTCCGTAGAGATAATCTAATCAACTTTCCAACACACAGCACTGAATAGGGTTTAAAAGAAACTGCTACTCCTACAATATCAGATCAGGATTAAACCGTGACTCTTCTAGGATATATAATCCTTTCAAAACAGCCAGCATGCATTTTTACTTTTACCCCTATATCTCTCTACTATTGACTTCTTGCCCACTATCAAACCATTGATATAGTTCATGTGAAACTTATTTATAATTGTAGATTTAATTAGTGGGATACATGGCACTATACATCCCTATTCAACCACATTCAACTTCAATATGGCAATGTTACTTATAACCCCACTAATTAGTTACCATCTGATTTAATTTGCAAGCTGCTGGAATGTGTTATACAGAAATGGAATGGCTTTTTGAAAGGGAATTTAATAAGTTACAAGTTTATAATACTAAGCCTATGAAAATGTTCAGATTAAGGCATCCAGGTCAAGATACCTTAATTCAAGGAAGGCCGATGGGTCTGGAACAGCTCTATCAGCTTGGAATGCATGTGGCTCTATCTGTTGGCCCCTTGCTCCCGGGTTCCATTGCTCTCAGCCTCTGTCCCTGTGGGGGCTCCTCACTTTGCTTCTCCAGGGCTGGCTTTCATCTCTTGGCTTCCCTTAACTGTCTCCAGGTTCTGGCTTGCTTAACATCCCATAAGAGCATCTGCTAGGCTTCAAGCATCTCCAAACATCTCTGTCTCTGTTCTCCATGTGTCAGCATCTGTGTCAGCTCTGTTCTGAAGTTTCTGTCAGTTCTGGGGCTTCTGAAGTTTCTCCAAAGTGTTTTCTCTTTTAAGGACTCTAGTAAACTAATCAAGACCCACCTGCAATGGGTGGAGTCAATCTCCCTCTAATGAAAAGGTCACATCCACAATTGGGTGTGTTGTAACTCTGTGGAGATAATCTAATCAACAATTTCCAACCTACAGTATTTAATCAGGATTAAAATAAATGGCTGCACCCACAAAATTAGATCAGGCTTAAAACATGGCTTCTCTGGGTACATAATATTTTCAGACCAGCACACCATCACTTCTATTCAATCTCTAGCATTTAAGCTCAACCTTAATGGGTAGCCTTTCCCCCCGTCTCTAGCTTCTTTGTACCGCTAGGTCTGCTATATTCCTTTGAGATTAGCTTTACCAAAGTCATAATAGTGAAATCATACAGTATCTGTCCTTTTGTGTCTGACTTATTTCACTCAGCATTAAGTTCTCAAGGTTCATCCAATTGTCATATGTTTCATGAAATCATTTTGTCTCACTGTGCCGTAATATTCCATCATCTGTATATACCACATTTTGTTTATCCATTGTCTGTTGATGGGCACTTGGATTGTTTCCATTTTGACAGTTGTGAATAGTGCTGCTATGAAAATCAGTGTGCAAACATCTGTTTGTGTTACTGCTTTCAGTTCTTCTGGGGATATACAGAGTATTGGTATTGCTGGGTCATAGAGCAACTCAATGTCTCATTTTCTGATGAATTGTCAGAGAAAGTGCTTTGGATAATTTAAATCTTATTAAATTTATAAAGACTTATTTTTTTGTCCCAGCATATGATCTGTCCTAGAGAATGTTCCATGTGCACTAAAGAAGAATGTACCTGATGTTTGGGATGTATGTATGTCTATTATGTCTAATTTATTTATCACATTGTGGAAGTTCTATATTTCCTTGTTGATCCTCTGTCTGGTTGTCTATCCATAGGGAGAGTGGTGTATTTAAGTTTTCCACTATTCCTGTTAAAATGTCTATAGCTCCCTTCAGTTTTGCCAACCTTTACCTCATGTACTTTGGAGCTCCTTGATTGGGGGCATTAGCATTTATGAGTATTATTTCTTCTTGGTGAATTGTCTTTTTTATTAATAGGTAGTGTTCTTTGTCTCTTATGATGTCTTTACACTTAAAGTCTATTTTATCTGATATTAGTATAGCTACACCTGATTTCTTTTGGTTACAGATTGCATAGAACATCTTTTTCCATCCTTTCTCTTTCAATCTAACTGTGTCCTTGAGTCTAAGGTGTGTCTCTTGTAAGCAGCATATACATAGATTATATTTTTAACCCATTTGCCAATCTGTATCTTTTAGTTGGTGAGTTTAGTCTGTTAACATTAAAAGTTATTACTGTAAAAGCAGTTCTTGTATCTACAATCTTATCCTTTAGTTATTATTTGACAGATCTTGATATTCTCTCCCTACCCCCTTTTTATCCTTTAAAACCCTTTCTGATATTCTTCAAATCTGTGCCTCCTCCAGATCTCCCTCTTCTGTCTTTTTTTTTTTTTTTTTTCAGGTGGCAGGACTCCTTTTGCATTTTTTGTAGGGCAGGTCTCTTGTTGAACAGTTCTCTTGGTCTTTCTTTGAAGATTTTAATTTCTCCCTCAATTTTGAAGAATAACTTGGCTGGATAAAGAATTCTCAGCTGGAATGCCATTCTCAATCAGGATCTTAAACATGTCATGCCACTGCCTTCTTGCCTCTATGGTGCCTGTTGAGTTGTCCAAACTCAGTCTTACATGTTTTCCCTTGTATGTAGTAGATCAGTTTTCTCGTGCTGCTTTCATGACTTTCTGCATCTCCTCAACATTTGATAGTTTGATTAGTATGTGTCTTGGAGTAGGCCTATTTGAATTTATTCTATTTGGGGTTTGTTGGTCCTCTTTGATTTGCATATTTGTGTCTTTTATAAGGGTTGGGAAGTTTTCCCTGATAATACCTTCAACTAACCTTCCCAGTCCTTTACTCTTCTCTTCTCCTTCTGGGGCAGCAATGATTCTTATATTTGTGTGCTTCTTGTTTTCTGTCATTTTTCTAAGATCCAGCTCCATTTCTTCCATCTTTCTTGCCATTTGATCTTTTGTGCACTCCAATTCAATTGTTCTGTCTTCCAGCTCACTTATTCTTCCTTCTGCTTCTTAGAATCTGCTATCATGTGTTTCTAGTATATTTCTAAGCGCTCTACTATATCTTTCATCTCTGTGAGAACTTCCATTTTTCTATTTAATCTTTCAAATTCTTCTTTATGCTCTTCTAGTGTCTTCCTGATATCCTTTACTATTTTTTTTTAATAAATATCCTTGAGTAGTTTTTCTGTATTCTGTGTCCACTTCAGTATTTTGATTTGGTCATTTGGCTGGGCTATTTCTGCTTGGATCTTCAAGTGTTTTGTGATTTTCTATTGGTTCAGCGCATTTGATGATCTTAGTAAGGTTATTTTGCAAGTTGGTTTCCTTTACTCATCTAAAATTTTGTATTTACTTATTTTGCATTGAAGATTTCCTTTTGTACTTGCTTTGTCAATAATTCCTTGCCAAACCAAGGTCCAGAGCTTATGTAGAGGTACTATTCTACTTGAGCTCCATTAAAAGCTATGCAGGGTGCACGAGTATTTCAGTGGCAGAACAACTGCCTGCCACATGGGAGACCCATGCTTGATTCCTGGCCTATGCACCTTGCAAATAAGAATAAGAATAATGATGATAAAATTTCAAAAACTCCATACCTCAGTAGTAGTAGGCCCCAAAGTCAGAAGGAGGCACCCCAAGATATATTGAGAATGAATTCAGACTGGTGCACACAGAAGGGAGAGAAAATAAAAAAATAAAAAATAAAAAATATATTATATATATAAATAAAAATAAAACATAAAAATAAAAAACAATACTGCTCATGAAAAATGTAGAAAAATATTAAAAAGAAAAACAAAACTAGGCAGATAGGGAATTTGCTAGACTGCACTTACCACTTCTTCCCAGTGGGTGGCGCACCTGAGGCACCGCCTTCCCTCACACCTGACCCTCCCCGACTGCAGCATCTAGCTGGGAAGATGGCAGGCATGGCGGGGAGGAGGGTGTGGGGGCTGCTTCTGCATGAGGTGGCAGGATGGCCAGTCCCAGCATGCGTGATGGAGGAGCCACTTGCAGCACCCAATGCCTGATGTAGCTGCCATTTTTTACCACTCCCAATGGTATGGCTATTGGTGTGTGCCCGACCGGGTGACTGCTCCCAGCCCCCAGGGGTGTGGCTTTTGGTGCTGGGCGGCCAGGCATGCCTCTGGACTCCCCATAGGCACTGCCGGCTGTGGCTGTGCTTGAGGAGCTTTCCCCAGCCAGCCGCTGGGCAGACTGGAGTTGAGGGATGGTCATTTCCCTCAGATCCGCACTTTCCTGTGTGCCCCTGCCTGTCCCAGGTGGGGGTCACGACCAATCAGACCCACCCTGCTCTCCCTGCCTCTCTCCTGCCTGTGAAATATTGGAGACGCTCTTCAATTACTCGCTCTCCGGTTCATCGTCCCAGTCGTTTTTCCCCTGTCCCTTGTCTTGTCCTATGGAACAGGGGTGAATCCTTTCTACCCTACTCCGCCATCTTCCCAGAAGTCTGTGTAATTTAATTTTTAATAAGTTCACAAAATTCTTGGAAATTTAAGTATTGGTTCTTGTGAGCTGTTTCGAGCTGATTCTAGGACACTACTGGTCCACTCAGACCCCAGATGGAAATGACTGCTTCTTCCTGGGTTCAGGAGATAGGAGAGTCAGTGCTGGTTGGATTTAAAAAGGGGACTTGGAAGTAATCTTAAAAGCTTGACTTGGTGGAGGCCTGTGCCAGGCTGAAGTGCACAGAGAGCCTGAATCACCCATCTGAGTGGGATTTATGGCTTGGAGATGATCTCACACTGTAGCAGAGAGCACTCTTACTTCCCTTGGTGAGCTGGTCCTGCTCCGTGGAAGGAGCCATGGACCAGTAAACTAGGCATGTAGTGTGGGGTCCTGCATCAGCTAGGGTCCCTGCAGGAAGTAGGTGGTATACACACAGCAGCATCACATGAGGAGTGTTTAAGAACGAGGTATGGGCACGTACAGAGGTATGCGCCTGTTCAGGAAGCCGTAGGAGCCTAAGAGCATCAGGGCCCCATTACAGTGAGAGTGGAGACACCGTTACCAGAGGCAGAGGGGACTGGGGTGGTGAGAGATGCCTGAGAGGAAAGGAGACCTCTGCCTGCAGGGAGGGAGTCAGGGAACCCACATTCTGACTTCACTCTCTCCATGACTTCCCCATTGGCTGAACCCACTGGAGAGCCAGGGGTCAAAGGGGCCCCTCGATGCCAACCTCCTGGGCACTGAGCAGGATGGAGAAAGGTGGAGATCAGTGTGAAGGATCAAAGGGAAACTGTTTGGCCCAGGTCCTGACCTTAGGAATCTTGCTGTGGACCGGACATCCTGACCTTCTGTCTTAGGCCTGGGGAAATGGCCACCGTCATTCTGGAAGCACGCAGGGCAGGTTGCTCCCCCCATCAAAGCGCACGGCTGCTTGTTTGGGTGCACTGCTTCCCCCTCTAGGACCAGCACTGCCCTTCCGGCCGGGTACTGGCTGTGCGCCTGCTCTCTGCTGCCGGCTCAGTCACCAGGGCCCACTCTCTCTCTGCCCGGCCATTCCTCCTCTCTATCTCGAGCTGTGCAGGCTCTACTACTATGGGGAATATAGTTGCGGGAGTCCTGGTCTGGGAGTGGGGAGCTCTGGGGTATCCAGCTCTGGCACTACAGCCTGATGGGCTACCGGATCCTATCACTCACCTGAATTTTCTTGTCTGCAAAACCAGAGGCCTAAACCAGATGCCATGGTTTCCAAGGGTACTCCCACACGTTTTGCATTTAGTCTCTAGTTTATTTCATTAGAAGACACGTGTCCTTCCACAGCCAGGAGGTGGCAGCAAAGCTCTGTTGTGAAGGGCTCTGTAGGGCAGGGTTGGCTCTGCTCCCCAATACCTCAGAGATCAAAGACCAGGCTTGTGGCCAGGTTTCACTGCTGAGTAATAATAACAATGATTATTAGCGTTATGATTGTTATTAAAGTAGCAGCTACAGTGGCACCTGAATTGGAGCAGTACTGCTAGTTGAGGAAACACTTTTGTGCTGTATCATCCAGGAACCTTTCAACAACCCCAGCGTAGGTGGGTGGCTCCAGGGCTTTCAGCTTCAAGTGGAGGTTCAGAGCCATTTCCTGACTTGCCAAAGGCCCTGTGGAAGCACGTATGTGCTAAATCTGGACCCCAAGCTTTCTAGGTTTGGTCCTGAGAACTCCCCGTCTTCCTGTGTGAGACCAGGTCCCCACTGCTGCCTTCTTCATTTTGTAACAAAGTCAGAGGAGCTAGAGGTACCCAACCCAAGAGCCGGAGGGCTTAAGGCTGGCTGCAATCTTTCAGAATGGGGACAGCTTCTTCCTAGGAAGCCCCAGGGAACTACGGAGTGTTGGAGCAGGTGGAATTAAGACTTGGTTTCATCAGAGTGTCAGGGAAGAGTGATTCCATAGATATTTTGTGGGGAGGGGGAATGACCTCCATCTACATGGTGACTTAATTCCCCAAACCAGGGGAATCCCCTTTGAGATACAGTGAAAGCCCCATCTGGACCCTGTCCTGACTCCCCTCCCTGTGGGGCCTTTTCCAGCCCGAATACAGAACACAAGAAGGCTGACTAGGTGCCAGGTTCTAGAATGTGGACTTCCTGTATAATCTTATTTAATACTTAAAACATGCTATAAAATAGATCTTTACAAGCCCATTTTCATGTGAGGAAACTGAGGCTTAATAGTAATGAAGTGACTTCCTCAGGGTCACAACGCTAATGGGTGGTAGAGCAGGACTGGGACCCAAGGCTCGTTCCATGGTGGCGCACACAGTGCAGGGGGTAAAAGCCACTGGAGGGAGGCTGTCTGGGCTGTGTGTGTGTGGGGGGGGTCTGAAGAGTCGCAGTCTTATCTCCCATCTCAAAACATTGGGCACGTCATAACCTGTCTGCAACATCTCTCAAAAATGAGGGCATTAATAATTGCCTGGTATCCTGACAGGCTCCTTGGGAGGCTGGGATAGGAAAGAGAAAAATGGTCATGAGAACATTTAGCATCATACACAGTGTTCTTTGCATTTGAAATTGTGTAATTGCTTTTATTGGGAAGGTGACTTCACGGGGTGGCTTTAGAGTAGGAACTGGTACCTAGGGGCCTGTAAGAATGTCTCTTCCCTACCCTGGCCTTAATTTCCTTGTTGTAAGATGAGGAGGTTGGACTAGATCATTTCTAAAGGGCTCTTTCCACCCTAAAGTTCAGCAATGATGATGATGGTTGCTCTACTTTGCTAGCTGCCGGAATGCAACACACCAGAGATGGACTGGCTTTTAATAAAAGGGGATTTATTTTGTTAGTTCTTCAGAGGAAAAGCAGCTAACTTTCCACTGAGGTTGTTTCTTACGTGGGAAGGCACAGGATGGTTTCTGCTGGCCTTCTCTCCAGGCCTCTAGGTTCCAACAACTTTCCCCGTGGTGATTCCTTTCTGCATCTCCAAAGGCCTGGGCTGAGCTGCGAGTGCTGAGATGAGGAATGCTGAGCTGCTAGGCTGTGCTATGTTGCACTCTCATTTAAGCACCAGCCAATTAAGTCAAACGTCATTCATTGCAGCAGGCACGCCTCCTAGCCGACTGCAGATGTAATCAGCAACAGATGAGGTTCACATACCATTGGCTCATGTCTGCAGCAACAGAACTAGGTGCCTTCACCCGGCCAAGTTGACAACTGACTCTAACTACCACAGTGGTAATGATGATAGCGGTGATAACGATGATGATGGTGATGATAATGATGTGATATTAGAGGCCGGTGGACCTCGGAATGATTTCTGGCCACCACCACTGCTGCCAGCCCTCCTCAACTTCTGACCCCACTGTGTTTAGAGGCCTATGGGATGGGCTGGTGACAAGAAGGAAAGGAGCCTCTGGAAGGTCAAAGTGATGGGATGATCCAAGAGTTGGAGTATAGAGTACTGATCTCAGTTCCTGATACATGGCAAGGCAGAACTCACCACCGGTTAATGGTAGCTGTGATTTTCATCTCTCCCTTATAAAACAAGGAAATTTTGATTCAGAGAGAATAACTTGCTTAAACTGATACACTTGGTTTGTGAAGGCATCAAGGTTCCATCCAGGTTTGCGGGAATCCAAAGCCCACATTCTTGGACACACAAATCAGTTGACCAAGGAGGAAACTCAGGTTCTGGGAGTGTGTGTGACCAACCCAAGGCCACACAACTACAACTATTAGGCAGTTGGGCTGAGGCTTAAAGTTAGTTTTGACTTCTAATCGTGTCCTTATTCCACCCTACTGTGCTCCTTCAGGATAAGCAAATTCATATAATCAGAATTAGTATCAGTGGGATCCATAGAATGTGAGAGACATCTGAAACCAGCAGTGGTTTCTTTTTTTGGAGGAGAGGGAAAACGGTGCCTAGCCCAGCCTCAGCATGGATTTTGAAAGTTAATTACAGTCTTGGCCCAGCCACTCCTTTCACCTTTTGGCCTGGGGCACCTTGCGGAGGCCCTGTGAAGGCAGAGAGGAGTTGCCCCAACTGGAAGGAGCAGCAAAGTGGTTCTGAGACCCTAGTCAATCTTTCATATAATATCCATCTTCCTGGGAGTCAATGAGTTTGAAAGCACCTTCTATCTGCTTAGCTGTTGTTGGAAACTGTGGGTGTGTGTGAGAGAAGTGTGGGACACAGCCCCTAAAAGCAGTGGGAGGGAAAGGCAGGGTTGCTTAGTGGAAAGAGCTCTGGTCTGGGAGTCTGGGTTCTTGGGCATTTAGACTCTGTTCTGGACAAGCAAACCCTCCCGGGGTGGTCTCCAGGTCTTGGGATTCCTCCAGAAGAAGCCATGCTCTTACCTGGCCCCCCAAATCCCAGCTCTTGCCTTGTCTAGTTGGGCCCCAGTTTTCCTGTCTGTAAATTTAGGGAAGACAATGGAGAACTGAATTGGAAAGTATTCTGAGCTCCAGGAAGAAAATGTGCTACACTTATCCAAAAGTGCCTTTATTTTAAATGTTTATAGAGGCCAGCAGTTTACCTGGAAATGGGTTAGATTTTTAGCCTGTTCTACTTGGAGCGATGAGGCTACCCTCTCACATTCCTGACTTTCTTTATATGGCAAATGGTGCCATCAAGAGTCTTAAAAGCACCCCCTGGAAGAGGAGTGGACGTCTACAATAAATATAGCCGAGCCAGGAATCTGAGTATTTAGGGAGAATTTATTTCTCACAACATTTCCCCTCCATTTTCACAGAGGTGTCCCACAGCAACGAGCATCAGGAGGGCCTCATTCTTCCATCTTCTGTGTAAGAAAAATAAAATCACATGCAGGAAATGAGTCAAACCAAGTGGGAAAAGAAACACGGCCTTCAAGTGGAGCAGCTAGAAAGGCTGAAACTTCAGATAGTGTTAACGAATGGAGTTGTTTCTCTTTGCATGTTGTAAAAACAAATCTATCAAGCTGCCAGAGAGAGGACAACTCCCCTGAAAAGGAGGGGTTTATTGAGCAGTACCTCTAGCAACAGGGAGAGATAGGGGAGGGGAGGTGTCTCCCTTGCTTCACAGCTCACTCTATTGTGAGCCTGGAATCATGGGAGTTTTTGCTAAAATCGGAGTGTCTGTGAGTGCATGGTCAGCAGCAGGGATGACGGGACCAAGAGGTAGCCTCCAAACCCTCCCTGGGTCTTGGGGTTCCTCTAGAAGAAGCCATGCCTAAGTGTCTGCTCTTACCTGGCCCCCCAAATCCCGGCTCTTTGCTCTCAGCTTGTTGACTTGGGTCTTGGCAATGTCTGCTCGCTCCTCAGCCTCCTCCAGCTCGTGCTGGACTCTCCAGCACTTGGACAGCTGTGTGTTGGCCTGTTCTTCCTGAGAGGGAAGACAGGGTGGGTATGAGGCTCCCAGTTCCTATGGACCTCCTGTGGAGTGGGGGAACCAGGAGAGTTTGGGCTCTGGATTCCCTGATGGTAGAGGACGGAAGGCAGAGTATGAAGATGAAGTTTCCAGTTCAGGACTGTGGAATCTGCCCCAAGGTCACCTTGCTGGGGCTACAGACCCTTTTAGAACCACCTCACGGTCACCCCCATCCTGTGGACTGGACCTTCCACAGAGCTCTTTGGAGGAGCCTCAAGTCTGGAGTTCTCCCAAGGCACCTGGAGGTGTGTGGGGGACCAATGGCCAAGTCCCCATTGTCTTCTGCCTTCTCTTGTTACTGTGTGCAGTCAGGCCATCATAGCTGTCTATTTTGTGGTGATCCAAGGGTTTCTGACTGAGCAGCCTGGCCAGTCCTGGAAGAGTGCTAATCCAATGTGTACTAATTACTCCCCCTATCTAATTAGATGAGATTTGCTTCCCAGATGGAACCAACTGGCCTCCTAGGTAAGGAAGAACAAAGAGCTGGGAGAGAGGCCATGTGCTTGACCATTTGGTGGTCCCAAATTTTGTTCCTCAAAACACTAGTTCTGTGGGATGCTTGGCATAAAATAAAAAGTGTTCAAGATGAATGAAGTGTGGGAAATGCTACTTCTTTAATGCCCCTTCAATTTTGGAGAGTCTGTTGCACATTCACGACTAAAAGCTGCGAAATTTTGCGGGCGAGCAATCAGTTTAACCCAGAGTTCAGGTTTATTTATTTAGAGAGAAAAAGCTTCCCCACCTGTGCTGGTTTGAAAGGATATATGTCCCCTAGAAAAGCCATATTTTAATCTAAATCCCATTTTGTAAAGGTAAAATAATCCCTATTCAATACTGTATGTTTGAATCTGTAATTAGATAATCTCCCTGGAGATGTAACCCAATCAAGAGTGGTCGTTAAACTGGATTGGGGGAAATGCATCTCCACCCATTTGGGTGGGCTTTGATTAGTTTCTGAAGTCCTATAAAAGAGGAAACATTTTGGAGAATGAGAGTGATTCAGAGAGAGCAGAGAAGAATGACATAGCCATGAGAAGCAGAGAGCCCACAAGCCAGTGACCTTTGGAGATGAAGAAGGAAAATGCCTCCTGGGGAGCGTCATGAAACAGGAAGCCAGGAGAGAAAGCTGGCAGGTGACGCTGTGTTCGCCATGTGTCCTTCCAGCCAAGAGAGAAACTGTGACTGTGTTCGCCATGTGCCTTCTCACTTGAGAGAGAAACCCTGAACTTTATCGGCCTTCTTGAACCAAGGTATCTTTCCCTGGATGCCTTAGATTGGAGATTTCTATAGACTTGCTTTAACTGGGACATTTTCTTGGCCTTAGAACTGTAAACTAGCAATTTATTAAATTCCCCCTTTTTAAAAGCCATTCCATTTCTGGTATATTGCATTCCGGCAGCTAGCAAACTAGAACACAACCCCACCCCAGCTTCCTCCAATTTAACATCCTTTGGGCCTAGTGTCCAGGAAGACAGTGTGAGGATCCATTCCATGTACTCCCTGTCAATTTCACCTACTCCACAGAGTGTCGGGCAGACCCAAGTAGATTAGGGGGCTCTGGGAAAGGACAGAAGTGGCTGGGACGAGGTAGACTGTGGTGGTGAGGGGTATGGTATGAGTTAGAATGAGGTGCCTAAGGTCAGACCAAGGGGTCAGGGAAGGCTGGTGGGGTGGGCTGAGGTGGCTGGGGAGAGTTAGGGTGGAGCTGGCAGCATAGGCTAAGGTGACATGGGGTGGGATGAAGTGAGGTGGGCTGAGGTGGAGAGAAGGGGATGGAGGTGAGGCACGAGGCACAGAAGTAATGGCGATGGGGAAAGTGTGGTCAACACAGATCAGGGGAGGGAGGAGGGGGGGGTCCCCAAGTCCATAGCCTGCAGATAAAGGCCTGGGGACCAGTGAGCTTTGCTAAACAGGAGCACATTTCCCAACCAGAGCTGGTCATGACGCCCAGGCTGTGTGGGCGCCGGGCTCTGTACTCACAGCCTCCTCCGCCTGCCTCTTGTAAGCTTTCACTTTGGCCTGCAGCTTGCCCACCAAGTCCTGAAGCCTGAGGATATTCTTGTGGTCCTCCTCAGCCTGCAAAGAGAGGAGCCGTGGCAGAGGACCTGCAACCCCACTGCTTCTTCTCATGGGGTTTGATCCATAAGGCATTTGCAGAGGGTTTTTTTTTTTTTTCCATATCAATGTTAAATTTATTGCACTTGATAACTGCAATTAAGATGGTTGCATAAGTGAATAGCTTTGTTCTTAGGAAATGCATATGGCAGTATTAAGTGTTCCAGGAGCATGATAGATATACAGCCTATACCCAAGTGTTCAGAAAATGAATTGATTAGACCGACAGGCAGGCACTGAGGTGTTTTTACCTACCTGGTAGGTCATTTCCTTCAGTTTGCGTTCGTATTTGTGGGCCCCCTTAAGAGCTTCAGCACCCCTCTTCTGCTCAGCATCCAGCTCATTTTCCAATTCCCTCACCTGGGTATGGCAGAGAGAAGAGAGAATTCAAATTGGATCTCCCTGTCTTCTTTTATGGACTCAAGTGTCAGTCATTGTAGGATGTACTCAAGATCCCATCGTTATATCTTGCAAAGGTGACTCTTCCTAGGGCCCAGGAATCAGGTTTTGATACTCAAGGCCACCACTAGTCCACACTGTCGCTTTGTGCAAATTAGAACTAGATGCAGCCCCAGGTGTACACAGATTGGCTACTTGACTTTTGTAGAAGATGCCCCTTCCACCACCATGCTGTTTGTGGGGGCCCTGATAAAGCGAGGCAGCAGGGGTCAGGGAGAGAACCCAGGGCCCAGAATTGTCAAGGTGTGTTCAAACCCCAGTTTCCCCACTGATTAGACACGAGATCCAAAGCAAAGTCAAGTTGCCACCTGTGAGCCTGAGTTTCTAGGTTGAGAATAGAGATAATTCCTGCCTAGCCTTACTCCAGTGTAAGGATCAAATTGGATAATGCATATGAAAGTATTTTTAAGGTGAGAAAGCACTACTTTAAAGTCATTACTAATTTCAAGATGGCTCCTGCCTTTCCTGAAGTCTCAAGGGGAGAGGGAAGCCATTTGAGAATGCCGGTCCCCAACTGTGGTCCCAACTGCACAATCCCAGAGAGCCATGCAGGGACAGGGTGTGTGTGGGTGTGGCAACCAGGTACTGCCCCACTCCACCAGGAATCCCAGCGGCCACAGAGATGGAGTATCTCGGGCCTTGGAGACTAATTAGGTCAACCTAAAATCTACTAATGGAAGAGCCCTACTCTACAAACAGTTCCAAAAAGGATTCCGGCCACCCACCCCTTGGGCCCTGGGAAGCTGTCTTTCATTGCGGTTCTACAGAAGATTTGTTATCCTGGGTATGCTCTTCAGGCCTCTGTAAGGTTTATGGGACTGATCTACCTGGGCAGCTTGGAATTAGAGGACAGTCAAGGTGTCTCACCATGGAAGGTGGAGGTTGGCTGAGGGTTCCCTGCCAACACAGGAAGTCAAAGACTCACAGGGGATGGACATGGGACATAATTCAAGGGATATTTAAAAAGGGATAGTGAGAAGGACCCATGAAGACAGGCCTAAACTCGTTTCAATGGAATAGAACTGGGAATAATTTTAAATAATTGTTTAAAGAATTTGGGGGATAAGTTTTAACTTTGCTGGCATTTACTTTTGTTACTCATCTTGTCTATGGTTTTATAGTTTTTAGCAAAAAAAAGAAAAACCAACCAAACAAAAAACCTTCAAATTTAAAGGGCCTGAGTACCTGATGACCAAGTCCTTAGGAACCTGGTAAAATGACTGTATTTTGGTGCTTTCCTGCTGGGAAAGTTGTTTCCCTCTCTTTCCCTCCTCCCTCATCCTCCTTGCCTCCCACACTTTCACTTCCTCTCTCCCGGAGACAACAGAGGCATTTGAATAACCTCCTCTACAGGGCCCTTCTCAAAAATGTCAACTGCTGGTGGAGCTCATTTCAAATAAAATAAATCATCACAGGTCTAAAGAGAGAATCAAGGAGTACAGGAAAAGAAAGGAACAGTTAGCAAGGAAGGTGGACAACCAAGTGAGTGGGCTCCAGATAAAGCGAGGGCAGGACTGTCCAGCACTTGTGGGATTGAACTTTTGTAGCGCTCTCATTTAGTGGGAGATGCAACCATTGCCCGCCATTCAGGATGGGTGAGAAATATACCAGAATTGCACTTCAGAAAAGCTGGCAAGGGAATGAAACCCGAGAATGGGAGATAGAGGGAAGCCACTGATTTTCCGTAGGATGGGCCATTGTTCATAAAAGCCAAGATTGGTCCAAGATGTAAATTATACCATAATGTGTGATTTCCGTCATTGTAAAGTTCATCTGCCCACGTATGTAGATAAGATATCTACATAAGATATAGAATGTGAACATTAAAAAAAACGTAATTGCAATACAGTTATTTAGGGAGAAGGATGCCAAAAGAGATTTGTGTGTGTTGGGAGGTGGGATCGATGAAAGAGAAATAGGTGGGAAATTTGGCTCATTGGGGGTTTTGTGAGCAATCCTGAAACTAAATTTGCAGTGTGCTCAGACAGGGGGCCACTTTCCCACAATCTAAATTCCCGGATGGTGCTTCCACCTAGAAGGTTGAACTCAGTGTGAGAGTCCTATCAAATCACTCTACCCGGTTCTCCAGTTTCTGGATCTGCTTCTTTCCGCCCTTGAGGGCCAGCTGCTCAGCCTCGTCCAGGCGGTTCTGCAGGTCCTTCACTGTCTGCTCCAGGTTCTTCTTCATCCGCTCCAGGTGGGCGCTGGTGTCCTGCTCCTTCTTCAGCTCCTCAGCCATCATGGCCGCCTGGTGAAGGGCACAGGGAGTATGGGGGGGGGGGGCATCCTGCCCATCTCTACCCAGAGGGTGCAGAGATGACATTAAGGTCTAGGACAGGGTGACAGTGATTGGTCCTGCTGGTACTGATGCTCCCCTTCCTTACTGCGTCCATCATCTCCCGTCACTCACAGCATTTCCTTCCCACTCTGCCTCCATTGAGAATCCATCTCCTTACCTCTCCCCAGGAAGCCGCTAACTGGTCATAAGGAAATGAAATGAAACCTGCCTTGGCCTAGAAGCCCTCTCTCTGACCTCCAAATACCGATGCTGAAAAGAAAGAATCGGGCTCACATCTGTGATGGCCTTCTTGGCCTTGTCTTCTGTGTTCTTGGACTCCTGGATAGAGTTTTCCATCTCTGCCTGGCACTGAGCTATGTCGGTCTCCAGTTTTTTCTTGGTATTTATCAGGCTTGTGTTCTGCAAGGAAAGTTGGATAACAGGGGTTTAGCTCATATTTGGGCACTTAAAACCACTGGAAGGCAACGGGTGGGGTGGAGAAAGAAATAAATCATGATTATATTCCATTTCTTATTCTTTACATGGGTGACCTGCTAGATGCTGCTTCATTCTTGACCAAACCCGAAGTCCTGAAACAGAACCAAGAACTGAACACAAATGAATTGAGTATTGATAAAAGTAGAATTTCAAATAGCTGTGGAAGGATAGGTTAATCAATAAAAGGTATTAGAATGAGGGAAAGATTGATAGACATAACTATAAAAAATGAAAACTATTCTAATTGCTAAAATATATCATAAATAAAAAGGCGTGGTTGATGACAAACTGGAACACATTTGCAATGCATGTTATTGAAAAGATGACTTAAAGATGTAGACATATGTTCATGAAACATGGTTAAAATGGAACAAATGATCCATCACACAAAAAATATTTATGTACACATAGGAAGAGCTCAGTAATGAGGCGCCCATGTTACCCATATGTTACATATTGTTTTGTAATATATGGAATATTGTTATGTAATGACATTAACATAATGCTAATGAGAATGAGAGAGCCCTACCCCATAATGTTAACAGTATGGTTGATTTTTCCATTTTTCTGATATTTGTTTCTTATATTCTCCATTTTTTAAAAGCAGAGACTTAAAAAATATTTTCATATAAATGAGGAAAAGAATTATTTCAAAAGAAAATTTTAATTTTCTTAGGATTTTCTTAGTCTTGGTTGTTACCCCTTTTTGAAGCCTCCCCCAACCCCTTCATGCAATAATTAATCCTTCCTTATTTCCCTGCAGCATGCATGAGGTTTTTTTAATCTTCTGGGGAAAAGCCCTGAATCTGTCCATCTAGTGTCAAAGTTATTCTTAGCACAAGACTTAGGGAAATTTTGTCTTGCCCGCTCACTGGGGAGGAATAGCAATGCTTGTGTCCACCATGAGCCTGGGACCCTACCTGCCGGCAAGTGTCCCCTTAAGTGGAGGCAGAGTGGTCCCACCTGGGCGTGCAGCAGCAGCACCCGGTCACTGGCGTCCAGCAGCTCCTGCTCTGACAGCCTGCGGGTCCGCTCAGTCTGCTCCAGGGCTGACTTCAGCTCCTCCAGCTCCTCCAGCAAGAGGCCATCCCGGCGGTCTGCAATGGCCAGCTGCTCCTTGAGGTCTTCTTTGCTCCTCAGGGCGTCGTCCAGCTGCAGCTGGGAATCCTTCAGGCGAAAGGAGAAGTGAGGCCAGAGCCAAAGGGCAGGCCGAGAGGGCATGGCCAGAGGCAGCCGGGCTCACCCTGAGCTGGCCCTGGACGGTGCGCAGATGTTTCTGGGTCTCCGCCACCTGGCGGTTGGAGTGGCCCAGCTGGATCTCCAGCTCATTGAGATCCCCCTCCATCTTCTTCTTCAGCCGCAGGGCGTCACTCCGACTCCGGTTTTCGGCATCCAGAACGCTCTCGGTGGCCTCTGCGATCCGCTGGCTGTTCCTTTTCAGCTGCTCAATTTCATCATCTTTCTCAGCAACCCTCCGGTCCAGCTCAGATTTTACCTGGCTTAGCTCTAGTTGGACCCGCAAGATCTTACTCTCTCCATGTTCCGAGGAACCCTGACAAAAGGCAAAAGAGCAGCTGGGGGTGCCTGGGCAGCTATCTTCTTGCATGGTTACTTTCATCCCCCATTGTGATAAAATGGATATTTTATTATACCCATTTTACAGGCAAACAGAACAACACCCGGGGAGGTCAAATGACTTGCTCCTAAATGTCCCCAACAGGTGAAACTGGGACTAGAATTTTGAATCTGTTATTTAATAAATAATCTTATGTCTTGAGGGGGACAGAGCAACCTTTATAAATTAGTAAAATTTTATTGAGGGTGTTTAACAGTCACCATAAATCTGGAGCCAATCTAGTCTCTAAAAATGACCATATTGATTGGGCAATTGCTCTGCTGTTATCCTGTGATGGTTTAAATTCCCCTGGGAACATCTTGACCATCTGCCGGACTCTGGTCACAACCGATTACATCTGGAGAGTTGGGGTCCTGTTTTAACCGGACAAAATTCCTGATCACCAAAGATGCTCTACATTAAAATTGATGGGCCTCTGAGCCAGATTCTTAGAATGCTTGGTTACTGATTTCTTGCTTCCTGAGAAGAAGACATTGAGGACATAACGGACAAATTAATTTATTTTCAAAAGGGGAGATGTGATGGACCAGAGGCAACTCAGGAGATAAAGCATCAGGGCACAGCCTTGGGGAATAGCCAGAGGTTCCTGCCAAAGGAGCCTCAGTGTCTCCCAGCAGGAAGAGTCCCAAACGGAGGTGCCAAATCCAACCTTCTCCAGTTTCCTGTTCTCCTGAGCTTCCAACTATCATGTCCCAGATACTTGCCTCCACCTCTTCTAAGGCATTCTGGAGTTCTGACTTTTCTTGCTCCACTTGTTTCTTGGTCTTTTCCATTTCCTGGAGATTCTTGCCAGTCTCTGCAATCTGCTCAGTTAAGTCAGAAATCTCTTCTGCAAAGGACAGGCTCGATTGAGGCTGGTTTGACAGGCACCGATTTAAGGCATAAGCGTTTGCTGGGCAGTTTAGGGATTGGTGATTCATTTGTGTTATTTATAAAGGAGATGATAAAGGGAAAGCCATTCCGATGAAGTGTTGGCAAGACGCAGATGCGTTATCTTACCTGAATGATGCCGTGAAAGGAGCGACAGGGACAATTTATAACCCTAACGCTCCACCAGGTTTACAAAACAGCCACAGAGAGGACTACAGAAGGACATTACAGAGAAAATGCACAGAAGCATATTCTTTCAGAACCAGAAGAGACCTTAAGGGGCATCAGGTCTCACTTTTTCTAGGTCAGGAGGCTGAGGATCTAGGATAGTTAGTGACGAGACCAAGACATGAAGCCACTGAGAGGAGAAGCCCTGAAAGATCTTGTTCTCTAACACAGCAGTGTGTGTAGCAATCCATTGCATCCTCAGTTTTCCAAAACAAGACTTTGGCTGCTACTATGCTAAACATTGAGAAGGTTTTGGTCCTGGGACAAACTGAGCAAGAGTGAGATGAAATGGGTACAGATTTTGTGGGGCAGTGGGAAGAAGGAGACGTTTGGAGATGACAGTGGACAAGTGGGGAAAAGGTGGGAGGAGGAGATGGGGAAGTATTTCTGCCCTGTAGGGGAGAGCTCACCTTGCAGATTTTTGTTCTCTCGCCTCAGGGTCTCTAACTGCTCTACCACCTCCTCGTAGGCATTCCTCATCTTGAAGATTTCAGTACTAAGTGATCTGGACTCTTTCTGAGCAGCTTTCAAGTCAGCTTGGCTTTCATCCAGTTTTTGCTTCCACTCTGCAAGGATCTAGGAGGTGACACAGGGACATGTAAGAAGCAGAAAGAGCTATGGAACTTGGGAGAATCCTGATCAACAGGGGTTGGCAGCAATGCCAAGATCTTACCCTTCTTTCCTTAGGGACCCAAGAAAGATAAATCTACTGATGCTCTGCTATATTCTTCTTAAAAATATTTCAATCTCCAAAGTACTTTGAATTAACTTTAACTAAAATTCCCTTTGGAGGTACTGTCACAAAGTAAAGAAGCATCCATAGGTATCCCAAATCCTACAAACTGGAAAATGATGCTTTGATTCAGGGGCTCCCAGAATGTGTGGAAGGTTGCCACTTTTGTCACTGCTACCCTAAGTGGTTGGGGAAAGACCTTGTCAAAGCTCCTCTGCTTCTTGTCCAGGGTGGAACAGGCTGTGTGGGCTTGCGCCAAGTCAAGCATCAGGTCATCCACTTCACCCTGAAGCCTCTGCTTGGTTTTCTCCAAGGATGCACACTTGGCATTCGCTGCCTCCGTGTTTTCCTCTGCTTCCTGGAGCCTCTGGGCCAGTTTTTTCCTAAAAGAATCAGATTTGTGTGTGTGTGTGTGGGGGGGGGGGGGTCAAAGGTAGACTATTTCAGAAGGTCTAGAGAAACTGTCAGATCAGAAGAGAATTGAACAGTGATTAAAAGATTGGCATTTGACATGACCGAGAATTCGAATTTGATGAATGGAGAGGACCCAAGGGTCACCCGAAGTATCTCAAAATGATTGGTGGCAAAGCAAGTCACCAAGGAATCACGAAAGGGAACCAAGTAGATTTAGCAGTGCACTGGGGGAAGGAGAGGGAGACCCTGAGGGGGTGGGCGGTACTTCTTGAATGCTTAAGAAAACACTAAGACCTGAAGAGGAAGAGAGGTTCTATTAAGGGAGGAAGAATTCTCTGTCCCTTCGCTTGAAACCTAGGGTTATCTCCCTCCTACCATAACCTTGGAGCCCATACTTGGCCTCCTCCAGCTCCTCCGTGCGCTGGATGGCGTCCGTCTCGTACTTGGTCCTCCACTGAGCAACCTCGCTGTTGGCCTTGGACAGCGCCCTCTGCAGCTCGGCCTTGGATTCTTGCTCCTCCTCATACTGTTCCCGCAGCAGGTCGCAGTCATGGTGGGAGGACTGCAGGGCGTGGGCCAGGGCGTTCTTAGCCTGGGCAATGCAGTGGTGACAAAATGGCAAAAGCATATGACCATTTTCCAAGTTAAAGGTATACTCATTTAAACTAGCAATTTCCCAAACTTGAATCATTCACATGGCACCTTCACAAATGTTGCCATGTCGATAACTTGCCTGTTTTATTTACTTAATATCTTCTGGAACTTGGCTCCTTTATTATGTTTAAGAGTATTTACTGAAAAAGTAAACGTTATTAGACTACAGTAAATAGAATGCCAATAATACCTGCCATAAACAGAAGGTAACCATAGGAATAAATGCAATGAAAATGAAGCAGGGCTATCAACTTCTAGGTTAGGTACAGTTGCTTGGTGTGGCTCTGTGCCTGATGCCTAGTTTCTACTTGTTAGAAAGGTAAATAAGCAGATGTTAGAGAGGCTTTAACCACACCGATACCTTTTCCTTGAGGCAATCAGTAGGATTAAAACGAAATTAAACAGAGAATACTTTTGGCACACTTTAATGCAATGTTATGGAGTGCTATGGCTGTGAAAAACCTAAAAGAATCTTTGGTGGCACCAGTGGGTTGGGTCCCCACAAAGAGATGCCCCTGTGAGCCGCACGGTTCCCACAGCACCAGCTCCTCTTTCCCAGTAGGGGAGGACAGGCCCAGAGACCTCCTTCACTCACTCCTACCTGGACAGGAGGCCAGGTTAGCTCTAATCCTAATATTAAAACCCAGAACACCTTCTGGTGCCATTATCAAAGAAAGACTCCTGTTGATTTAGTGCAATAATTTGTATACTTTCATCCTTTTAAAAATGCAAGTAAACCAAACCAAAATTAGCTGCTACTGTATCTCTCTCATGTAGCGACCTTCTCACTGCTTGCTTGGGCTCTGATTCTCATCTCCTGTAGGGGACTGAATCATACCCCTACAAAAGGTAAGTTCAAGTCCTAAGCTCTGGTCCTGTGGGTATGAACCTATTTGTAAATAGGAACTTTCAGGATGTTATTGTTAAGGTGTGGCCTCATTTGTGTTTGGGATCTTTGGAGATCCTATTTAGATGAGGCCAGAATGAATCAGGGTGGGTCTTAATCTGTATGATCAGAGTCTTTATAAGCAGAGCAAATTCAGACGCACTCAAGCTAAAAGTCAGCAGAAACCAGAGGAGCAGACACAAGGAGAGAGAGAGTTCACCATATGACAGGGGATTAGGAAGAAATGACAGGCTCTGGGAGGAAGCAGCCCCTGTTGAGACCTTGATGCTGGACTTCTAGATCCAGAACCACGAGATGACAAATTCCTGTGGTTTAAGCCAAGTACTGGGTAATATCTGTCATAGCAGCTCCGGCAAGCTAAGACCTACCCGCAGGTCTGCCAGATTTTTACCATATAAGAGAAAGATGAGAGACAAATTAGCCCTTGTCCTTCTTGAGCAGAGGTGGGTAGAGCTTGCAGAGAATAACAAAAGGGTGACCAAGATGTCCTGGTCATTGCATGGTAATCTCAAAAATACATTTATGCCATTTTCTGGACTTCTATTTGAATGCTCGGACACATATATCAGCAGTGTTTACTAAGCACCTACTGTGCACAATGTTCTGGCTATTATGGTGCGGGAAAATCATTCTTTCTCTCCAGGAGTCTTCAGATCAGGGGGAGACATGTATTTTAAGCATAAATATCTAGGTACTGAAGTGAAGAGCGTGATAATGATGCTTATTATCTCAAAGATCCCCCCCAAAACCACACAGTCATTTTGGAGGAACGGCAATTAAACAAGATGATACCCAGGGTGACGAAGAAGAAAGAGGAGGCATTTCAAGCAGCCTGGGCGCTCATTGGGCCGAGTAAAAGATCCACAGAAGCAGAGATGGCTAAGCTGGTGGCAGTGATGGATGGATGGGTGGGATATGCTCCTGTTTGGAGAGGAAAGGTTATCAGACCACCCCATGGGGACAAAGGAGTTCAGAGGATGGGGTGCCCCAATGGAGTATTCTAGCTCTGTGGAAAGACATCCAATGTCAAGGTCCTCCAACCTCAACAACTGGTTCTTCCTACAGTGTTGCAAGGCACAAAGGAGAAGCATCAACTCACTGACATAGCACTGCTTCTACCAGCCTCGTGGGTGAGAGGTTGTCCTGCCTGGCCTCTCGGGTTCAATCTGACTCTGCCATTCCACCAAAGAGGCATGCTTACCTTGGTTTCTTCTTCCAGCTGCCTCTTCAGCTCCTCCAGCTGCTGAGTAAGGGCCTGCCTGCCCTTGGTGAGCTGCAAAATCAGAGATTCCTTCTCTTCTACTTTGTGGCTCAGCTCTCCTAACAAACAGATGACACCCCAGCATCTGTGGTTGCTGAGATCCTTCTCCTGTGGGTCCCCACCGACCACGGAGCCCTGCCCCCTCCTCACCATTTTGGGTCTGCAGTTGTGCCTTCTGCATGTTCAGATCATGGATTATCTGTGTCTGCTGGTCCTCCTTGGCTTTGAGCTCATTAAATTGGTCTTCCACAGTCCGGCACATTCTCTCCACGTTACTCTTTTTAAAAAAATGTCAACATGCATGGGAAAAATGGGTTATGGGTGCCCAATATTGAGCAGGACAGTTTGAGAGTTTCACTTCTTGTCAGGTAAAATAAAAATAAAATTATGGGATGCCTAAAGGTCGGTTTAAAAAAAGTCTTAATTCCTTTAGCTTTGCTTTATTTTAATTTGTGCCTGCTGCTTATTCATCATTAGCTTGGAACATCAGCTTTTGGTAGATAAGTACTTAATTATGTGTAAACAAACCTTCGAGAAGTTGCTACACAAAGGAACCTCATGATCTTCTTGTAATGTGAGTAATTCTGTTGCCATGGGATTATATTACCTTCTGATTTATCTGTTTGCCAATAATATCTTCAGGTAACACTGCTCAGCATTTCATTTAATAATACAAAAATTTCCCCTATGGTGGAGAGAGTAAGAGCTTCACCTCCACAGCCTCTAGGTGGCCGGTATTTCTGTGAAGGATGTTCAAAAACCTTATGCATATCGTAGACCTCTTCCCTACTCCCCTACTTAATACAATATAAAATAATATTTATTGAACATCTATTTTTCCTTAGACTGGGAAGTGTGAGATAGCAAGGATTTCAAACTGAAAGGAAGCCTTCAAGGGACTTAATATCTGTTTGAGAAAATGACATGCAAACATGAAAGCATCAAGCAGGGGTCATTGAAAAAGGGGTGGTGATTCACAAGGAGAAAAAAATCAAGGGGTACCACAACTTAAAAAATGTAAAGCAATATAAAACACTTCCTTCATTGGATTTTTTTTTCCATTGGGTTTTAAAATTGGGAGGCGAAATTATAAAGTAATTATGGAGGTACAGAGGGCATAGGGAAGGGCTGGTTCCAGGCACAGCAGGCAGCTGATGCTCTAATTTCTTCTAACTCAGCCCATGCTGCAACCTGAGCTGGCTTGTTAGACAGAGAAAGAGAGAGAAAATATGTACAGAAGCAACTGGTTGGAGGAAAGAAAAACCCAGAAGGGGAGAAAGGGCAGCAAAATGGGGAAGCGGGAAAGAAAGAAAAGAGTCTCCACCAGGGTCAATGGTTTGCATCAGAGAATGAGGAAGAAATCAGGAAAGAGCCAGGGGCACCACAGGGACCATCTTAATTCTCTGATTCCACCTTCCATTCTTTCCCTAGTTGGACACCCTGACCTCCCGAGCAACCCTCTGCAGGAGGCTCAATCTTCCACATCTGAAGTCAGTTCTTCTTCCAGCCCAGCTGAGGAGCCCCAAGTGTGCACGAGAACACCCCAGAACGAGAGTAGTTCTCTTAAATCCAGGAGAGTGCAATCTCTCTGTGAGGAAACCTTTGCTTTGAAATCGTATGCAGAGGGATGCTTATCAGGAAGCTTGTGATAGTTAAGCTTCAGGGCTTCTCATTTTTAGCTTAGGCCCCAGAGAGTTTGTGGAACTATAGAATGTTCTGGGTGGGGAGGGGGAAGCCAATCACAATGAGAATGTATTTCTCAGTAAGCATCTCTGCTAATTCTGAAGACAGGCGCCTCAATCTTTAGGGAGCCTGTAATGGGTGACTTAGTTTTCTCATTCTAAATAAATATTTACTAGCATACCAATTTCGTATTCATAATTTTGCCCACTTATTCTTAAAGAACCCTTTCCTTCCCAACTTTTATATGTTTCAGATACATAAAACGTGGATCTGCCACTGTTCACGTGAATAACTGAACATTGACCTCCAGTGACAAAAGTTGTGAGCCCAGAAGGTGGAGTATAGAAAAGTCTGCCCAGGAAGGCCCTTTGTTGCAATCCATCCATAGATTTAGTTCTAGAAAACGCCAAATGGATTGGAAGCTTTCTGGAAGGAGAATGAGATCTTGAATGATGGCAGGTTATTAGATCACCCCTGAATGACTTGAACACACTTGGGGAATTGGGAATAGACAGAGTCGGGAAGAGGGTTTCAGTTTAGAACATGCAGTGAGTTGGGGAGACATCGAAGTGCATCTGACCATTGGGCAGGGGGTCGTGCTGCCTGGAATACACCAAGAGCAGAAGGGCCAGGTACCTTAGACTTGGAGACAGTCTCCATGTTACTAGCCATGTCATCAATCTCCACCTTCATTTCACTCTTCTCCTTCTCCAGTTTCTGCTTGACCCTCTGCAGGTTGTCGATCTGCTCCCCCAGCTCAGCCACACTGTCTGCGTGCTTCTTCCTCAATGTGGCCACCATGGCTTCATGCTGCAGGGTGGCCTCCTCCAGGTCCCGGCGCATTTTCTGGAACTCAGCCTCCCGCTTCTTGTTCATCTCAATCTGGACTGCAGTTGCCCCACTGGATTCTTCCAGTCGCTCGCCAATCTCCTCCAGCTCCCGGGAGAGGTCGGAGCGCTGCTTCTCAATCTTGCTTTTGAGTGTGCGTTCTGCTTCAATTTCTTCCTCCAGCTCTTTTGTGCGGGCCTGAAAGGGTCACTGTGTCAAGAATACTGGGTGGTGGAGGGAGAGGATAATACCGAATTTGGGGGAAGGCTGGTGGTGAAGGATTGGGATAGGCAGCATAAAGTAAAGAATACATGGTAACATTATAATGGTGAAAGAACTTGGAGACAACCTACGTGTCCACCAAGAGGGGAATGGTCAAATCAACTCTGATGGAGTCGTGCTCTAAAAGTCCAAGAAACAGACATACATTCCACCATAGATTGCTATGCAAAACATATTGCTAAATGCAGAGAGAAAGTTGTAGAATTTCTGTTAGAACATTTGTAAAGGAGCTAAAACTATAAATTCTTAGAGGATGCATAGGGGCAAATCTTCATGACCTGGGATTCGGCAATAGATTTTTAGATATGACACCGAAAGAATACACAACAGAAGAAACAATAGATAGATTCAACTACATCAAAATTAAAAACTTTTGTGCATCAAAGGAAATGATCAAAACAGTGAAAGGACAATCTATAGAATGGGAGAAAATAGTTTGAAACCAATATTGGATAAGGATTTTGGATATTAAATGCAACAACAAAAAGAGGAACAACTGAATTAAACAATGGGCAATGGATTTGAATTGACATATCACCAAAGAAGACATACAAATGGCCAATAAACACATGGAAAGATGCTCAACATCATTAGCCATTAGGGAATTTGTAAATTAAAACCACAAAGAGATATCATTTCATACCCATGAGGATGGCTATTATTTTTAAAAAAGGAAAATAACAAGTGTTGGAAATAATGTAGAGAAATTGGAACTCCAGTGCACTGCTGGAGAAAATGTAAAATGGTGCAGCAGCTGTGGAAAGCAATATGACAGTTCCTCAAAAAGTTTAACATAGAATTACCATACGACCCAGCAATTCCACTTCTAGGTATATACCCAAAGAGAGTGAAAACAAGGTCGCAAACAGGTACTCATACATTAATGTTTAAAGCAGCATTGTTCACAGTAGCCCAAAGCAGGAAACCATTCAAGTATCCATCAAGTGAATGGATAAACAAAATGTGGTACATACACACAATGGAGTATTATTGGCCATAAGAAAATAGGAAGGTTTGAGAAATGCTGCAACATGGAAGAACCTTGAAAACATTATGCTCAGTGAAATAAGCAAGACACAGAAGGAGAAAAATTGTAAGATATTGCTTATAAGAGATTACTGGAAATAGCAAATATGCAGAGATAGAAAGCAGATTAGAGGTTAGATTAGAGGGGGGGTGGGGGAGGGAAAGGGGAGTGTTTATAAAATTTTTTAAAAAGGCTCTGTAAAAGAACATGAGCATAATATAAAACTATGCAAAGGAAAAAATATTTCGTTTATCCTATATAAATTTTCTTTGGGGCCTTACATGTAAGGCAATGCATACTAAAGATCTGGAAAGATGTAAACCCATGTGAAACCAGCAGTGACTTCTGAGAATTGGGGGAGGCAGCTGGAATTAGGGGTGGTGGTCAAAGAGCCCTTAATGGGAATATTTAGACTTATTTGTTATATTTAAGTTATTTTAGAAAATTAAAATATAAATTTTACCAAAAAAAGGAAAGGGCAGGGTATTTTTTTCATCTCCAAAGGGAGAAAGAAAAGTAGAAGCTAAAGAAACAAAGAGGAAAAGGGGCAAGAAGGAGGCCTTCCCAGGGATTTTCATGATGAGGAAAGATTTGACACTTTTACCTGCAGTTCTTTAATCTTCTTCTGTAACTGCAAACTGTGGACTTGTTCATTGTCAATTTTGGTTTGTAACTGACTGCTTTCAGACTCTTTCCTGAAAACAGATTATTTTTAAAAGAATATGAAGTACAGGCCTTTCAAGTGTGTGTGTGAGGGGCAGGAAGGAGGGGGTGTTGACTTTCAGGCTCAAACACAAAGATAGAAAATAAAATATCTACTTCTTCAATTTCTCCTCTACTTGCTGCTTGTCATTTTCTAGATCCATAATGGATTCCTGGGACAGTTTCAGGTCTCGTTCCAGCTTCCTCTTCACTCTTTCCAGGTCTGCCCGCAGCTTCTTCTCCTGCTCTAAGCTGCCTTCAAGCTGGGAAGACACGGTTGGAAAAATTGAGGCTCTGCTGGGAAGGTGAGCTTGACCCGCCATTGCAGGAACCCACATGGCTGTTGGCTTCCTTGGATTCCCTCAGGGACTGGCTGCAAGCCCCTGGCCCCAGAAGGAAGCAAATCTTCCCTCTGCCTTCCTTCTCGTCTGTGCTTCCAGCGAAGTCTACCCCTTGGGGCTGCATGGATCCCTCATCTCTTGGTGCCTCTCCCAGCTGATACCCAATGTATGTGGGGAAGCAGGTTTAGGGAAGAAGTGCACTTAGTCTGGCCTTAGCAAAATTAAAGAGACCTGACATAGCTTTCGCAATGTGATTATGTGATTGTTAAAATCTTGTGTCTGATACTCCTTTTATCTACAGTATGGACAGATGAATAAAACATATGGATTAAAAATAAATAAATAATAGGGTGAACAAAAACTAAAATTAAAATATATATATTGGATAGATGGAAATACTAGTGGTCAATGAGAGGGAGGGGTAAGGGGTATGGAATGGAAGAGTTTTTCTGTTTTCTTTTTTATGTCTTTTTCTGGAGTGAGGCAAATGTTTTAAAATGATGCAAATGTTCTAAAAAATGATCATGGTGATGAATATACAACTATGTGATGATATTATGAGCCATTGATTGTACACCATGTGTGGAATGTTTGTATGTTAAGAATGTATGTGCCTGTATGTTGTATAAATAAAAATTAAAAAAAAGAAAAAAATTAAAGAGATCTGAAAACATTCTAGTTGCAATAGTGAGTAAGATCGAAAAATCTTGAATTTGGCTTTTACAACAGCAAAAATGTAACATGGTGGAGGAAAATAATTTTCAGTCACAAATGGACTGACACAAGTGGAATAATGAGTCCGGAGTTGGGGGAACTCCAAATGACCTACAAATGGATGCTAATGAGATGAAGATGATGATGATATTAGCAGCTAACATTTTATGGGAAACTATGTACCAGGCTTTCTAGGGCAATCCTTTGAGGCAGAACACTTCTCATTCACAGTTTACAATGTAAAACTCTAGCCTTCATGAGGTTAAGTGGCTTGTTCAGTGTTCTAGATTCACTCGGGGTTGTGGATGGAATCTGAACTCAAGGATTCTGATTCCAGAGTCGGAACTCTCAACCCCTGCATTCTACTTAGACCTTCTCTTGCCTGGGCTTGCACAAGTAATAAATGTTAAAGAGTAATAGTAAAATATCCTCACATCGTCTGTTTGCTGTTCAAGCTTGGCATTTATTTTGATTAGGCCATTGACTTTGTCTTCTTCAACCTGAAGATCATCCAATGTCTGCTGTTGGGCTTCCTGTAGAGATTTCTTTTCTTTGGTCAACTTGGAAATGTTTTCTTCAAGAGCCGTTATTTCTTCAGAAAGATTCTTTACCTAGGAGAATATCCACACAACTTAATACTCAGTATTGAAGCTTTTAGCAAAGACTGTTGCTTCCTTTTTCTTCTCTCTCTCTTTTCTTTCTCTCCTTCCTTTCTTTCTCCCTCCCTCCCTCTCTCCCCCTCCCTCCTTCCTGTTCATTTGTTCTTTTGATTATTCTGCTATGGCTTCCCAGTAGGGGCTCACTGTGTTGGCTCCATTGTTCTGGAATTTGCAACATCTCAGTTCTTTACGTTCCTCACTGGCCTATCACAGTGTCTTCAATCCTCCCGTTCCGCTTATCTTTAGAGTCCTTAGATCTTATAAGTAAGGTCATCATTGAAAGGCAACACATCATAATATCTCTACAGGAATTTGCATATTAGATTGGCTGACTGGGGTTTAGAATGAGGCGGAAGGGAAGGAGAGACATGGAGTGCTCTGCAAGAAAATCCAGAGTGGGAATCCTGTGTTGTGGTGAAACAAGATGAGGACATCCAACATGTAGCTTTACATTGGACCTTTCTCTATGTAGGAAATTCTTCCAGATCAGATGTTGCTAACTCCTGATTCATAGACTGAATGTGGCCACACACATCTTCAGTCCACACAGTGGTGTACAATTTTGCATAAAATTTTGCATAAGATTTAGCATAAAATCTGGATTTCTGGCTTCTTAGAGAAGATCAGAAACTCTGGCAATGCTGATTCACATACTCACCTGGACACAGTTGGCTGGAGCTGAGTTGTGGCTGCCACCTATGGACAGGGCAAGTGCTTTCCAATTTGCCGTAGTCACCACCTCTCCCAAATGTCTCTTTCCACTACTCCCATTTGTCCATCCAATACTGCCATTATCATCTTTACATCTGGTAGACCTCATCCCTTACCCCATCTCACTGGCAACCATTATAATATGAATCATGCCATGTGTTTTTATGCATTTTTGCATATTATGCATTGTATATTTATATGCATTTTTGTAAAAAAAATGTATATCATTTTATTTTGCGCATGTATTTCTAGTTTGCATAAATGGTATTGTGCTATATATTTCATTTTCTTATCTTTTTCCCTCAAGTTATCACTAGGTCTCTATTATCCATCTTGTGCAGGAGCTTATTGCTCCTAATGGTTGCACAGCACTCCCTGGTAGGCTCCCACCACATTTTACCTCTCTACCCACCACTGCTGGACCCTGATATTGCTTCCAGCATTCCCCCACCATAAGCAATAATACTACCATGAACATCCTTTCATATGTCTCCTTATGAACTTGTGGGAAAATTCCCTGGTACAAAAGCCCAGGAGCAATTTCACTGGGTTGGAGAGTGTGAGTATTCTTAATTTGATTACGTTGTCCCAGATGGCTTTGCCAAAGTCTTCATCATTCTACACCCCGCCAACAATACATGAGGATTCCTGTACCCTCACATCCCTACCAATAGTTGGTGTTTTCCAGTTCTCTGCCTCCTTTGGTGCCTGACTCTTGCATTATCTGCCTGCCCCCGTGGACATTTTAGTTTGTGATCTCAACTGCTAGATGTAAGACACAAAGATTAAATCAGAAACAATCCTTGTTCTCAAGGCTCTTTGGAGGAAGGGTTGAGACAAGAAGTTTATAGTACCATTTGGGGGGTAGGAGGAAGGTTTTGAAGAGGCTGTTGGGTAAAATGCAAGACAGAGGACAGAACTTGGTGGCTCCTAAGCCCTTTGTGACACTGTTCTTATGTCTCATTTCCAGGGAGTGCTTGGGTTGATGGGTGTCCAGTCCCAACCGTTCTCCTCCTTACCAAGAGGGAGTCAGGATTGCTCAAGCAACCGTGGGGACCCCTTGGGCCTCCTCACCTTGCTCTCTGTGGCGTGCTTCTCCTTTTCGGCTTTGGTCAGGGTCAGCTCCAGGCCGTCAATGTCTTTCGTAAGAGAGGAGCATTTGTCTTCGAGGCTCCTCTTCTTTGCAACTAGTTCAGAATTCATTTCTTCCTCTTCTTCCAATCTCTCGTTCAATTCCTTGACTTTTGCTTCCAGTTGAATCTTGCTTTTGATAAGCCCCTCACAACGTTCCTCGGCATCTATCAGATTTTCAGTTTCCTGAAAAAACACAGATGATCATAATTCTGGTCCTCCCCTTGGGAAATCCTAGAAGGAAAGGGCTTGGCCTTCCAAAAGCCCATTATCTAGATCTAGGCCAAGGGACGGGACACACACAACACATACACACACGAGCATCACCCACTCATATAGCATCCATATACTTTTTTTCCTTAAGCCACCAAGGACATTGTCCACTTAATTCACCAAAAATAATTTCAAATTCATGAAGTTAGGTACGAGATCACATTAAAGAATGGAGTCTCTATCAGTTCGCTAAATTTGGAGATACAGCCATTTCCCTCTTCCCCACCACCACCAACGTGAAAAACAAACCGTCTATTCTATGTATTGACAGTTGAAAAACAATTCATCTCTTCTATGTATTACTGCTAACTGACTCATATTTTCAAAATATTACCACCTTTTGACTTTCAACGGAAAAGCACTGTCTGTCTCCTTCACCTTGCCTCCTAAAGCCACAGAACAGAAAATTCAAAAAACAGGCAGGAATCTGTGATTGAATAAATACTTGCCCCAGAAGACTATGTAATGAGTCTCCTGGACAGACCACAAACTAGCTATTTTCTGTTATTAAACGTAATTGAGCTACATTTTCCCATATAAGAGTAAGAACTGGACACAAGTAATAGGGATATGGATGGAAAGAAACTGAGAAGAGCAAGCACTCACTTTGATTGAACATCTGCTCTTTGCTGGGCATTTTGTAAAGATTAAGTCAGCAGATTCTCCCAGCAACTCTATGGGGTAGGTATTATTACTATGTCCATCTTACAGATGACAAAACTGAGGCACGAAAAGGTTATGTAACTTGCCCTGGGTCACACAGCTATCAGATGTAAGTGCTGGGATATAAGCCCAGTTATCTGGTTCCAAAACCTCTCCTGACCATGGTGATTGGGAAAGTGTGCCAAATGACTACACCGTACCAATTAGGAGAGTGAAAAAGGGGATAGGAAATGCATTACACATAAGGAAAAAGGTTTAAGGATTTTGAGGGGTGTTAAAAAGGGCAAATTATAAATGCTTTAATTCTGTGAAATGAGGTAACAAGCAAACAGTTGTACTTCCAGACTGGATATATAGTTTCCCCACACACTGTATATATGGTTTCATTGCCCCTATTTCTTTGATATAAAGTGGGTACCTCTGAGGCATTTTTTATTTGATATATCATATCATTAAAATATTTTGCATGTTACTCTTTTTAATTTAAGTTGGGTTGTTTAATTTTAATTTTTTTTATCCACCTGATTTGTAAAATACCTGGTTCATTCCTGATGGCTTTTTATTATGATGAGACACAGCCCCCTCATATCCACATTCTAAAATATGCCTAACTTCACTATGGAAGAGAGGGAGAAATCAGGGCAAATACTTATTATGATGAGACACAGCCCCCTCATATCCACACTCTAAAATATGCCTAACTTCACTTTGGAAGATAGGGAGAAATCAGGGCAAATACAAATTCACTGGGCAGAAATATTTTCTAGAATGCACCGCTTCTGCTAAGCCAGAACCAGCTTTCCTTACAGGGTGATGTTGCAGTACTGAGTATGGCCACTGGGTGGCACCACTGTCTATTGACGAGCCACTTGGTGGTGCCCTCAAGGTTGCTCCTCTTTCTCTATCCTCCAGAATCTGGGTTCTTCTGCTCCCAGGTACTTACAGACTGGACCTGTAACTGGAGGTCATTCTTTTCCTGCAGCAAGGAGACCATTTTCTCCTCCAGCTCCTTCCGGCGAGCCTCAGATCTGCCCAGTTCTTCCTTGACCCTCTCAAAGTCTTCCTTCACGGCGGCCATCTCTTTCTCGGCCTCGGTGCTCTTCAGCAAGGGCTTGATCTTGAAGAACAGGTTCATCCACGGCCAGTGCTTGACGTTCATGAAGGACCGGATGTTGTACTGGACACAGTAGATGGACTCCCTGTACGTGCATCAGGGGTCAGGTCAATGAACCAACGCAAGGCTTCGTGTCCACCCTCACCCACCCCCACTGGCCCCAGGACCTTCATCCTTCCCAGCTAGATGGGAAGAAGGGACAGCCAAGTTCTGTAGATCCTACTGACTCCAGAGTAAGTCCTGACAATGAGGGGCAGAGGAAACAGCATGCGCAAAGTGTGGGAAGTGACAGAGGACATGGGGCCATCTGTGGATCTCCTTGTCATCTGACTTCCACTTCCACCAAGCACCCTATTGAAAAAGCTCTACCCAAGGCTGTCAGTGTCTTCCTAGTTACCAATGCAATGAGCATCTTTCATTCTTGTTTTATTGAGTTTTTCTTCCATATATGAATTGCTCAACTTTTTTTCACCATTTTTTTTGAAACTCCCTTCTGCCTTGAATTCACAGTAAAATAATTTCCCCCACAGCATTTTGCCATATGAGCTCCCTCTTTCTCCTTCAATGTTAGAGTTGATCCAAGAACCCTACTAGTTCTTCTTCCAAACCTTCTTCCTCATGCAGTCGACCTGTTCTCATGGTCTCAACTCTGCTTACGCTGCCTCTCCCCTTTTCCCTCCATGGTTTCATACACCCATTGCTTGTGTGAGTCTGGAAGCTTGCTTCTCTCTCCCTTAAACTAGCCCCTTCTTCGGGATTTTTTTCATTTCTGTGCCAGCTTCCATCCAGTTCACCATCTAGTTTGCCTGGGAATTATTCTTTCTTTCTTTATTTTTTTGCATGGGCAGGCACCGGGAATCGAACGTGGGTCTCCAGCATAGCAGGGGAGAACTCTGCCTGCTGAGCCACTGCGGCCCACCCCTGGGAATTATTCTTGACTAATATGTGATTGCAGTCCATATGGCAACAGCAACATTAGAGCGATATGGGATATCAGGGAATCAGGGAGAATAAAACCTTCACCCCAATTCCCTTCTTCTTAAAACTCCCACATGTGACCAGTCATTAGTGCTGCTATTTCTTTTCTTGGAATCATCGAAGGAATAGTATATCTTAACTACTCTTTCCCACCATCCCCTCCTCTGTCTCTCCCATCAGCTATTTTGTAATCCAGGCCCTTTTCACCTGTTATTTGGACCTCTGCCCACAGGCTGGTCTTGACCCCCTTCTGCTCCTACAGGTTTGTTCTCCTCATAGCTGACAGAGTGATGCCTCTGAGGTGCAGAGCTCATCTTCTCCCTCGTCTCCTTGCATCCCTCCCTGGGGGCCCAGCAACCAGAGGATACGCCCTGGGCTCTCTCACGGGCCATCCGGAGACCTCCACTCCCTCCTCTCGCTATATGCTCCTTAGCAAGGAACTGCTCGCAGGTCTCCTGCACATACCACCACCCTCTCCCAGGTCACACAGCGCTTCCTCTAGAAAGTTCTTTCTTCTTGCTGACCCCAAACCCCAATCCGGTTAGAGGCTTCTTCTTGCCAGTCTCCTACTACCCTGAAAATAACCCATTGCCCTTGGACAGAGTAACCCCCTTCATGCACTTCCGTCTGCCTCTGTGAGCTCCTTGGGGCAGGATGCATTCCTCTATTCCCAGTGGCCTGCACAGCACCCCCGGAATATCACAGCGCTCAGTAAATGCTTGTTGAATGAATAAATGAATGTGTGAAAGAGTGAATTAATATCCCAAGACTAAAAGCAAGAGACAATCATCAGCTACTAAGCAGTGGGGTGGAGCAGGCGAAGGTGGGCGGGAGGGCTCTGTCACCTCCTCTCCATCATCTTCTTGAACTCTGCTCGCATCAGGTACCCCCTGCACAGGGCCTGGATGCATGTCATCAGCGTCACCAGCTTCTCATCTCTCATCTCTTCCAAAAGTCCCAGGAGCCCGGCTTTGAAGAACACCTGCTCATTTAAAGGAGAGACAAGCCCCATCTAGTCGTCAGCAGGGGCTGCTGCATGAAGAAATCTGTTTCTACCCAACCCGGCTCCAGCACCCCGGGTTGTGGGGCCAATGGCCATCCAGCTGTCAGCACCCACCACGACCTCTCCGGGGCAGTGAGGGGTCCCGTTCTGGAGCATAGCCCAGGTCCCCACCACATACGAGGACTGATTCTGACAGAGCCCACACGCAGGGAGCAAGACCATTCTCGCCCAGATAAGGAGAGGGTCTGCCCTGGCAGATGCTGTGTCTCCCCCTCTCCTCTCTGCCTGTCTGAGAAAGCTCAGTCCCATCCTCGGTCTCCTTTGTCCAAGCTCGCCAGCACAGCTCCGTCTGCCAGGATGATGCTTCCAGGCAACAGGACACCCTCTGAGGTCCCTGGACTCTTCCTTGGTGGGGAAGGATGTTTCCCAATCCCAGCCTGCCCCTTTCCAGGTGGGAGTGCCAAGGGCTGAGTAGTGACCTGGCCCAGCATCTGCCACTCTTTATCCATGTGACCTTGGGGGTATGCCCCCCCTTGCCCCTGGGGGACTCCATCTTCCCCACTATAGGATGGGATGAGGGTGGTAAGGGTGGGGGTGGGGTATCTACCTTATTGAGTTATCGTGAGGGTTCAATGAAACCTGTGGAGAGAGCTCTACATAGGGCTGGATGCCCACAACTTAAAAAAAGTGGTAGCCCATTTTTATTGGTTATAATTGGCCTTCTCAGGTCCTCGCTGTCCTTGGAGTTCTTTCTGTGTTCTCTTTCTCTGATTCTTTGATTGTTTTAAGGATCCCCTTTCTCTTCTCCTCTCCAGGACAATAGACTCCCCCATTGCTTTCTTCTGTTGCTTCTAATTTAAGATGCCAGCCACTTAATAACCAACACAGATATGGACCTTTCTTGGACTATTGGGACAAGGGATATTTGGGTTGTAGGAAAGGGAAAGAGACCTTCCCCTCCCATTTGTCAGCAGACACAGCCCAGGTCGGGGGGTTCCAGTGTTATACAGAGGGGGAAGAGCTATTCTTACCTTGGTGTGGCCAAACTTGTACTGTTCCCGGTCCACATTGATGGAGTTGAGAAGCTTCTCAGAAGCATTTTTGCTATCAATAAACTGGCCTTCTGGGATGGCACTGGCATTGAGAATCCGGTACCTGGGGAGAGGGTTAGGGATCAGTTCTGGGGGAAATGCATCCGGGGAAAGGGGCTCTGGCCGCATGGCTCCAGGTGGAGCTGGGAGGGGGCCTTTTGCTGCTCCCTGAGTACTGCTTCAGAGCCCTGTGAGTGTTCAGTCCAGTCATTCTGTGGTAGGTACAGGTCAAGAAGGCCACACCCTCCCTGTTCCCATGGATGAGGCCAGGACAGGAGTTGTTGACTGTCATGGGATGGAAGTCCAGGAGGCTGAGGCCAAGCAGGCTCCAGAGAGCTGCTGGAGCTCAGATGATGATGCCTGCTGGCGGCTGGCCTGGGAACAGGGAACTCGCTGTGACCTGAAGACCTCTGATGCTCTTACCTCTGGAGGGTCTTCTGCCCTTCCCAACTCTTGGACAAGGTGTAGGCTTCTGGGCCCAGATGGCATCTGGGAGGAGCAGTGCTTTTCACCTGGAGGTGACTTATGAGGACATCAGGTAAAGTCTGGAGATGTTGAGGGGAGGGGGGCTATGGACATCTAATGAGTGGAGGCCAGGGAGGCTGCTAAATACCCTCCAAGACGGCCCCCCCAAACAAAGAATTATCTAGCCCCAAATGTCCACAGTGTCCCAATTGAGAAACCCTTGTCTAGAGTCACAGTTGGGCTAAAATGCTCTAGGCTCTGACCCTTGGGCCACCTCAGGTTGGCCCCACACTCACATTGGGCATGGGAACATGGCCCTAGCAAAGCTCACCAAAACCGGGGAGGTGGGTGTACTCACCTAACACCTGCCCAGGGAGGGCCTTTGGGGAGTGCAAAAGACTGGCTTCCTCTAAAGTTCTGGAGCTGTACGCAGAGAGGAGACGACTCACCTCTGTTTGAAGTCAGCGTAGAGGATTCGGCTGGGAAAGCCCTTTCTGCAAATCCGGATGCCTTCAAGGACCCCGTTACAGCGCAGCTGATGCATGACCAAGTAGTGGTCCATCACGCCTGGGGAGAGAATGTTCCAGGGGCTTCTCCATTGTTTGTCTTTGCTGGCCCAAGGCACCTTGACCCACTCCAACCCACCCAGACTTGTGTGGGAGGCCTAGTGTCAGCTCTAAGAAGAAGGGGTGGCTAGATCCTGTCTACGGGTCCCACAGCATAAATATTCCCATGCTCTTGGAAGATGCTTGCACCCCATAACCATAGTAATAAAGGCAAAATATTGGAATATTGGTTTTTACCCTGTTTATGGCCCTTGAGTCTGTAGCTGGGCTATAAGAGAGGCTAGAAGGAGTATGGAATGCTTCCCTTAGGGCTTCTTTAAGGCACCTTGACAAGCCCTCCTGCCTCTGGTCAGCTCCCCTGACCTCTGCTCAAGGATAGGGAAGTTAAATCTGCAGACTGTGCCTTTTTTGGGAAAAGAGCAACAAAGGAGTGAAGGAAGGCAATGGTAGGGGCTAGGGTAGGGTTGCTCTGGGAAGCTGGGGAGACCCAACAAAGCTCAGGGAGGTGAAGTGGTCATTCTTGGAAACCAACCTGGGTCAGGCGCAAATCGAACCTGAGCTGTGAAAAACCTACTGTCCTGGGGGCTGTGTGCGGGGTTAGAGGAGAGATAAAGTGGCTAAGTGACAGCTCTCACTAGGGGCTCTCCAAGTTGCTGGAGAGGGTTGAGGCTCAACCTGGCTTTCACTTCACCTCATGGAAATGTCCAGCATGCTCATAAGCTCTGGCTGCTGTGAGCCGAAATCATTCTTTAGAGACAAGAGTTTTCAATGTGCATTCAAAGCTGTGCTGTCTGATGCAGCCACTATTAGCCAAGTGTGGCTACAACCAAATAAATTTAAATTCATTAAAATCGAATAAAATTAAAAATTCATTTCCCCCAGTATGCCGGTCACAATTCACAGGATTGCTGGCTACTCTATTGGCTACATTTCCATCACTGCAGAAGGTTCTACTGGATAGGGCTGGTCTAGAAGAAACGTCATTAAGACCAAGGAACAAATGTATCAGAAGTTCAGAGAAATGCTGATGTGGAGAGAACCTTAGAAATCAACTAGCCTAACTTCTGCTATTTCTCAGATAATGAAACAGTGGTTCATATCCCAGCTATGCCCTTTACTGGTGTGAACCTGGATTTTCTGTGGTTCACTTCTCCTGTTGGTGAAATAAGGATAATATATAGTATGTGCTTTGTAAGATGAGTAAACCTGTATAAAGAGCTTAATATAGCTTCTGCTATTGTAGTTGTTTGGTGCAACCCAACAGGGTTATAGGTGGGCCTGAGTCTTCTATCTCTGCAAGAGCCAGGAGAGGTAGGACGACTGAACATTTTAGAGACAGAAGAAAGCATAAAGACCATCATATTAGAATGGAGAAACTGAGGCTGCTGCTCTGCTTGCCAACTGTGCACACTGGTGGGGGCTGTGTCAACTCAGAGGGTAATTTTTTCTAATTTCCACAAAGGCATCCTATAGGCTGGCAGGGCCCTGGGGGAAACAGACTAAGAAAGATGAAGGGCTTTGCAACATCATGTAGGTGTGGCAGAGCTGAGGCTGGGCCCCTTCCTTTCACGACTCCTCCGTATATGCAGATTCAGAATTTGGAGTTGAATTCTCTCACAGCCTGTCCTAAGTCTTCCCTGTTCAATATGAATCGAGATGATCTCTAGCAGGCCCATAAAAATAATCCAACTTTGCTTTTATATCCATGAGCAAAATGTCTAAAAAGTTTCCTGAGCTATTGCCTTAATCTTCTCTTGTTACAGCCATTGGAGGCGTTCCTACTTCATTCCCACCCCCCACCCCCAATTGTCACTTCTACCCCACTCCTCCTGCCCTGCCATCTTGGCCTTCTTGGGCATTAATAGCATATATTTAGTGGGCCTAGAGGAATGGAGGCTGGAGCCCTTTTCCTAAGGGACCCTTGCTTCAGCAGGCAGGGTGAAACCTGGAGGATAGTGGGAGAGGAGCTACAAAGCATCATCTCCCTCTGTGGGTGGGAAAGGGATGAGTGGTTTGATCAAGGACCATGACTTATGAGCCTATCTCTGGGTGCTTTGGTGTGAGGCATTTAACTTCTGGAGAGCTCCCTTCTCTCTTCTAGAAAATGAAGATGTCAAACTAGTTGGTTTCAATGTGTGGTCCAAGCCCCTGTACAGTGAGTGCCAGAAATGGGAATGGAAAATAGAGAGGTACTAGAGCAACGGAGAAGCAAAACAGAGATGGAGGGACAGGATTTCACCAAAATTTACATTCTAAAAAAAAAAGTCAACCAATGGAGTACGAAAAGCCTGGGGCTCCCCTGCACCCACAGAGGTAAACCATCCTCCTGCCACCCAATACAAGCAGGCTGCTTGCCTCACAGGGGAGTCATGCCACATGAACCATGGATTTATGCAAATATAATGTTGTGTGCTCAGCCACACCATAGTGGAATCGTACCTTTTTAGAAAAATAGAAGCTGACTACTTCATCTGAGACACAACCAAAGGAACAGAACTCTGCCACTGCACTGGAGGTGCAATTGGCTGTGCCGGGCTTGCTGGTTGGGTATGCAGCGGGCCCCAAACAATGAGCAACCGAAACGGTGGTTGGGTTTGCTTAGACTCAGACGTCAGAACCCAACTTCAGCATAAGATACAATCCCACTAACTAGAGCAGACCTGGTCATTTGGGGATTTAAAATGTCTGGTTTCGAGTGATGTTGATGATGATGATAAATAATAATAATTGACAGCTGGCATTTCCGGAGTGTTCATAATGTGCTCGGCCATGTTTTAAAGGCTACACATGAATGAACTCATTGCAACCCTCACAATAAAATGAGGGGTAAATGAGTCAGTATTTATAAGGTGAGTAAGCACTTTATAAGTGCTAATTAAATAAATAAATAGCAAAATAGATGTGCCATTTTTATCTTTGTGGTTTAGATGAGAATGCTAAGAAGAAAGAGCTGAAGTACTCGGCTTAGGGTCCCATGGGGTCAGGAGTTGGTGGAACTGGGATTTCCCCCTTGACATTCTAGGGTCTCTGTTCACTTATAACGTTGCAGAGAAGGGCTTCTCATCTTGGGCTGGGAGACCAGTGTTTGGGGTGGCACAGCTCAGCTGGTTAGTGCACTGCCTCATTGCCACAGCTCTAGGTGCAGTCCACTCTCCTCTTTGTGGCCAATGACCCTGATAAACAATTAAGAATGTTTGTGAATCTAGGATTGGGTGGTAGTTAAAGGTCTACTGTCCTGCATCGTATTGTGTATCGTGGGATTTGTATGGTCTCTGAGCCTCAGTTTTCTCATCTTTTAAATGGGGAGAATTTGACCTGTCTTACAACCCTTGACTGTCATAAGGGTTAGAGATAATATAACAAAGTGTCTGGCAAATAGTATGGCCTCCAAAACAACCATTGCTTAATCTTTATTATGTGATATCTAAGATGATTATTTGCCAAATATAAAGGTAATTAACTTTGGGGAAAGGGGTTTACAGACCCTCTTAGGAATTCTGAAAGCTATGAATCAAATGTGCCTATCTGCATAACATCCACAATGTTTTAGATATAATTTCATAGTAGGTTTAGATATGATTTCATAGAAGGGTTGCCAGATAAAAAACAGGACACAGGTCAATTTGAATTTCAGATAAATTCAAATTTTTGTAATTCTTTAGCATAATTGTATCCCAAATACTGCATTGTCATACTTACGCAAAGAAAACTTTTCATTGTTTATATGAAATTCAAATTTAGCTTGGCACCCTGTATTTTTATTTGCTAAATCTGGCAACTCTATTTCATAGACTTTGGGAAGTATTAAAGACTATTGCCTTTGCTTCAGGAGAAACATGCACACACTTACCCGCCCCCCCCCAACACACACACACAACACACTCACAGACATTTTAAGGAGTCCTGTTCTGAGGGATTGTTACTCACCAGCGGTCTTGGTCTCATTGGGGATCAGACACCGTACAAAGTGGGGGTGCGTGCTCCTCAGGTTGGTCATCAATTTGTTTAGATTTTCCTGGGACACAAACCAAAACAAGCACAACCGTGTTAGCGAAATATGTTTGCCATCTCACCGGGCAAAGAGCAGCAGTCGAATACGGGAGCTGCCAAAGTACGAACCCTGAACATGGCGGACACGGTCTGGAAAGAGGACCCCTTCTTCTTTCCGCCCTTCTTGCTTCCCCCGGAGTCACCTGGGCAGAGACCAGAAGGCACGTCAGAGCAGCTCAGGGGACAAGGCGGTGGGGACTTTCTCTTTTTTTCATTCATTCATTCATTCATTGTTTTATGAGAGAAGTTGCAGGATTGCATAAAAATCATGTAGAAAGTACAGCGTTTCCGTATACCCAGTGGGGTCATCTAAACCACCCTTTCCAAGTCCTGACATGGGGATTTTTATTTTCTTTTGATACAAGTGAGACGAGTTTTGTTTTTGTTTCGCTCTGTTTTCACATGTCTCCAAACTATCCAAAGTTTGGAAGCAGTCAACCTTATCTCTGGGGGAATGGGGTGATGTGAGCATGTAACTGGGGGCACCACTTAGATTTGCAGTGGGAAAGGGGGCCCTTTCCTTTGGGAACCAGACATGAAATCAACCTGAATGACGGGCAAGGTGGAGACATTCGTGCTGACAATTGTACCTCCCTTCAGTCCCTGCTTATTTCTTCATGGGGAATAGCACAACTGAATTTTCTCAGGAATGGTCTACAAGTTGAATTTCTTTTTCTTTTCTAAAAGAAAAGACACAATCGGCCACCTTGGTTGGTGTCAGCGGTGTTTGGTCTACTGTCTCTGAATGGTTCAGTTTCAGATTTAGCTCCCGAAACTTACTCAAGGTTCAGTCTTGGGGGGAATGTCACGTCTTCTCTCACATCACCGGCTTTGTCCCCAGGGTCTAGCGTGGGGGTGGGGAGGGAGTTAGGAAAGCCACTTATCATATCCCTATAATCTGTATTTAGAGCCTTGGCGCTCTCTCTAAGGGAGGTTGTATTTATATAGTCACAAACAATCTCTGGTCAGATTCAAAGAAGAGGGTGTTCATCTTTCAAGTTTAAACTTGTGTCTGTCTATTGCATTCCACTGCCCAGAGTGCACTGGCAACTGATTTTTAAAGATAATCTTTTAATTTTCCAGTGAATAGCATGATTATATTGCATATATCTTCAAGTCCAAAGCATTAATTTATTTAATTACACATTTTTAAATGGATCCCAATTTTTCTTTTCTTTTCTTTTTCTTTTTTTTTTTTTGCATGGGCAGGCTCCAGGAATTGAACCCAGGTCTCCGGCATGGCAGGCGAGAATTCTGCCACTGAGCCACTGTTGCACCGCCCTGGACCCAACTTTTTAAAATCCTATTTTGGCAAATCTTTCTTTTAAAAAAGTACACTGAGAATCTTGAAAAATGGTAATTTCTCATGCTGCTGCTTTGGGAAAAAGCTTGGCGGTTCTTCCAAAAAGTTAGACACAGATTTACCATAAACCCAGCAATTATACCCCAAGAGAATTGAAAATATTCTTCCACCCGAAAACTTGTACACAAATGTTCACAGAAGCATTATTCACAATAGCCCCCAAGTGGAAACAACCCAAATATCCATCAACTGATGAAAAGGTAAATAAAATGTGGTCTATCCATATAATTGAATATATGCAAAAACATAGATGACTCTTGAAAGCATTATGCCGATGAAAGAAGCCAGACACAAAAGACCGCATACTGTATGATTTCATTTATACAAAATATTCATAGAGGCAGAAAGTAGATTAGTGGGTGCCGGGAAGTGACTACTTATGGGTAGGGGGTTTCTTTTTGGGGTGATGAAAATGTTCTGGAATTAGTGGTGAAAACTGTATGGCTTCGTGAATATCCTAAACTTCCTGAATTACACACTTTAAAAGGGTGAATTTTATGGTATGTGAATTATATCTCAATTTGAAAAAAAAAATCATCTGAAAAAAGTGATACTGGCTATTCCGCCCAGAGTAAGACCCTCCATAGAACTCAATCTTTTAAGGAAGAGGAAGAATAAGAGTTGGGGAAAGAAAAATGGAGATAAGAGACAGACAAATAAATCAAGCTTGACCTGGAGCTCAGGCTTGGCTATTCACTGTTGGTGAGCAGGTCAGGGGTAGGAGCTTTCCCCAATATAAACGAGAAGGGTAATAGAATTTCACCTGCTTCTGCACCAGCATAGTTGGAGAAAAGGAAGGACAGCAGCTTCAGCGAAGACTTCTGGTACAGCCCTACCACGGTCTCGTTCAGGGGGTCCTTGTTCTTGTCCAGCCAGCCCACGATGTTGTAGTCCACGGTGCCGGCGTAGTGCACCAGCGAGAAGTGGGCCTCAGCCTTGCCTTTGACAAGCTTGGGCTTCTGGAAGTTGCTGGACTTGCCCAAGTGCTGGTCATACAGCTTGTTCTTGAAGGAGGTGTCTGTTGCTTTGGGGAACATGCACTCCTCTTCCAGGATGGAGAAGATGCCCATGGGCTGGAGGAAGGACAACAGAGACTTCTCTCACATTTGATAGTACATCCTAACAATTGCCTAGACAACTTCTCTGATGCTCTCGCTATGTTGTTAGGAATGTTGGAAGATGAGCTCCGTGAGAGCTGTTTGGGGTGCTGATGTACCCCCAACTACCCAGTACAGTGCCAAATATATAGTAAGTGCTTTATTAATATTTACTGCACAAAGGAACAGGGAATGGAAAATTATCTGTATATAAATGTAGCTCACTTCAGCAATAGATTTTTTTTAAATTCAAAGTTATATCTATAGCCATAAAGTCATGAGTAATACTTCAAACAGTGATGTTTGAAGTTCTCAGTAGCCACCTTAGGAAGATACCTATTCCAACATTACCAGTGCTCACAATATTATGGAACTTTTTAAAGTTTTACTCTCATCTCCTGTTTTCATAGTAATGCCCCTCCACGAACCCCACTGTTTGTGGCCCTTCCTGCTTGGGTGTTTGGGCAGGTCATATAAGTAAGGGATGCTTCAGTCCCTTATGGACATCTACTAACATTCTTGGGGCTAGCTGAGCTCTTGGATTTTAACCATCCATGCACCTGTTTCGGTGCCTAAACAGATTCTGGGGGCTTTCTGCGCAAGAGGATTCAACTACCTAAAGGCTCATGGCCTGAGGGAGTAGGGTTAGAGACCAACTGATTAACAGAGAAGAGTTAGAGCAAGGAGGTGTTGGCTCTGACCAAGGAGGAAATCCCTGGGAGCAGCATTTCTCTACCTTCTCAATGAGCTCGATGCAGGCAGCCAGGTCCAGCCCAAAGTCGATGAACTCCCACTCGATGCCTTCCTTCTTGTACTCCTCCTGCTCCAGCACGAACATGTGGTGGTTGAAAAACTGTTGCAGCTTCTCATTGGTGAAGTTGATGCACAGCTGCTCCAGGCTGTTGAACTGGGCATTTCAAATACCAAAGAATTTGAGTGAGTTTGGAGAGCCCAGTGGAGCTGCAGAGGCAAAGTAGAAGGGCCAACCACTCACATCAAAGATCTCGAAGCCGGCAATGTCCAGGACCCCGATGAAGTACTGCCGGGGCTGCTTGGTGTCCAGCTGCTGGTTGATGCGGGTGACCATCCACAGGAACATCTTCTCGTAGACGGCCTTGGCCAGAGCGCCCACTGCGTTGTACACCTTGAAGAAGGATCATCCACTCAACCCCAAAATTAGTATTTTTGTGGTTGCATTAAGTTAGAACATATGAGGTTGATATCTTGCAGGTGAAAAAAAATCAAATATTGGTGACTTCCTGTAGTTCAACCTAATATATCACATACTTTTGTGGAATTTGTCGAGCTCATTCCCTTTTCTTTGAGAACTATCCTACTTACAAAGATAGTTTTCTAACTGTGATGGTTATAGTGCATCACTCCAGCCTGTGGCCATGCTTAACTTGATCTAAATTAGGTTAATCAGAGTATCTCTCCTGAGAACTTGAAATTGGGAACAAAAGACACTGGTCTTGATAAATAAAATATGGTATGTACATGCAATGGGACATTCTGAGGCTGTAAAAAGGAAGAAAGCCCTGATATATGCTACAATATGGACGGACCTTGAAGACATCACGTTGGGTGAAATAAGCCAAACACAAAAAGACAAATATTGTATGATCTCACTCATCTGAAATACTTGGAATAAGCAAATTCATAGAGACAGAAAGTAGATTACAGGTCATCAGGGGCTGCAGAGGTGGGGCTGGAATGGGGAGTTAATGCATAATGGGTACAGAGATGCTGTTTGGGGTAGTGAAAAGTTTTGGTAATGGATGATGGTGATGATGGCACACTATTGTGAATGCAATTGATACCACTGAATTCTACACATGTAAGTGGTTTAAACAGGAAACTTTGTGTTGTATATATGTTACTGCAATAAAAAAAAATAAAGATGGCACTGGCTGCAGTCTCAGCATGAGGCTGAAACCATAGAATTATAAATTTTGGAGGTATGGGGTGGCATGGGCAGGAGTGATGAAGACAGCTCATCTCCTAATGAGGATACAGAGGAGAGAGGACAGCCCAAGCAGCCCCAGAGAAAGAACTGGGATTGGCTAACTGGTTCCAGAGGGATCTTCAAGTTCCTGGTTCCAGACAAACATCTCTCTTTTGTTTGTGTTCCTTGAGTTACCCTTGTAGCCTAAGAAGAAAGCCAGTTTCATATGCACTGATACCTGCAGTCCAAAGAAGTATAAGGCGATGGTTAAAATAGCAAATGACCTCCATCAACTGGATTTAGAGCATTTCCATTACCTGTTGGATATTTTGTCCTTTAGTGACATATTCATTCCCAACTTTCACTCTTGGATAGCACAGGCCCTTTAGCATTTCCGCAGAGTTCAGGCCCATCAGATATCCGGCTCTGTCAGCCACTGAGGGAAGAGGGGAAATGGCATCATGCAAAGGGAGCAGCCTCTAAAGTGTCTGGGTAGGCCCTGGCTCCTGCCAGGGATGTCTTCTATAATTTTTTTCTATGTTTTTATGTTATCCTACGTGCACCAGGTCTGGACCTGTCCAGTGAAGCTTAGGACTGAACCTACCCCAGGTTTTCAAGAACTTCTAATTTCCCTTATAGATGGTAAGCTTCTTGGTCGATTGTGATCTACTGATATTTCCATTTCATAAAAAGAAGATATTCATGAGCTATTCCTGGAGTCTAACAATTCAACAAAATGTGTATAAGTAAAGACAATAGCACTTGGATAACTGACAATATATGTTAGGCACTTTCCTAAGATATGCAAGGTGCCATGCTAAGGCTAAAAGGAAAGTACGCGACCTTGACCCTGTCCTCAAGTGTGTGGGGACTAGGTGGGGAAACAGTAATTGTTCAGGACTTAATAAGAGGCCAAATGTGTGTCTTATCCTTTGCTTCTACTATCTACTTCTCCTGTCTTGCCCTTTTAAGGGGGCAGCACCTTGATTCTTCTGGTCACTTAAATCGCGAAATTTGGAAGTGATGCATCCTTCTCTCTCACCATTGACAGGCCTGTATTCAGACAGGCACCCAGTTCTGCTCATTTCACCTTCAAAATATCTGGAATCTCCATCGTTTCTAAGAGTTCTGGAGTAGTATAGTAGCAAAGAGCCTAGGCTCTGCTTCGTCATCAGTGAAACGGGGATCGTAAAAGTGCCCATGTTATGCCTGGTATATACTGAGCCCTCAGCAAATGTTAGCTGGTATTTGTATCATCGTCAGAGCAGCTCAAGCCCCTGTTCTCTGTCCACTTCCCCCTTTGCAGGCAATTCCTGCTCCTAAACACTGAACTCATGACTGCCAGGGCTGGTACGAAGTGGGGGAAGCTAGTCCAAATTACTGGGCTAGTAGCTGAAAGGGGCCTGGGACCCCACTGTGATATGTATCAGTATAGGAGCCTGATACAATTTTGTGGGGAGAGGGTACCCCACTCTGAACCTGACTGCTGACAGATTAATTCCAGGTTGTAACATGTACCTCTCTGGCTATTTGGAGACTCAGTAGCTTCCATTTCATATCAAATACATTCAAAACCCTTTTTATTCTGGCATGCCAGGCCTTCCCAAAGCGATACCAAGACAATCACATTTTTATTCTCATCTTTTCCAAATCTTCTATAGCCAAAGTGGACCATTCTGCTCCTCTGTTCCATCACGTTCCCTCCCCAGCCCCCTTGAGCATGACTTTCCCTCTGCCTACAACTTTCAGCATCCTACTCATCCTTCAAAGCCCAAGTCACTGCCCCCTCCTCCAGGATGCCTTCCCTGATTACTTCCTTAATTAGTCAAAAGTGCTTCCTTCTCTCCTGTTCTTTTGCCTACAAAGATGGTTTGAGATTCCCGCCTCCTGGTGCACATTCCTGTATAATTCCCTTCCTTGAGTGTGGGTGGAACCTGTGAATATGATGGAACATCACTTCCATAATAAAATGACCATTCCTTAGATTTTGAATTCATCAAATGGAAGATTATCCTGGGCCTTACCTGATCAGGTGCACCTTTATAGGTAATGTCTGCTTTCCTGACCTTTAATTCATGGTCACAACCCCCTTTTATTATCTGAGGGCTGGAGAGACACTGCCCCACGCACCGGGCGGAGGTCACCAGAGGGTAGGGTTTCACCCAGGGAGGAACTTGGTCAGGGAAATGTTCAATAAATGTCAGAGTTGGAAGGGAAAGTGATGCGGGGAAGAAGACCTGGCCGCCACCTTGGTTTAGACCTGGCTGATCAGGATGGTATTCTGCGTATTAATCACACCATGCCCAGAGAGAAAGTGAGTTTCCCTTAACAATAGCTTCTCCTAAAAGCCGACCTTTAAAAACCAGCGAAGCTGAAGGTGAGAGAGAGCAGAGTGGAAGGTGATTATTCATCGAAGGGAATGACGCATTATTTTTCTCCAGGATTCGCCACCTAGGGTGCCTTGGTGGAGCCAATGAACTTCTCCTGTGCATGCTCAATGAGCTCGGAACAGACCAGATTCCGTGTATCGGGTTTTCGCAGGGCAGTTCTTATCTCACGCGGCGTCGATCACGCATGGACGCAGGTGTAGACGGAAACCACTGGCCGCCCACCTTGCCTGGACGCGTTACCTTCGGTGCCTTCCGGCTCTGCCTGCTCCTCCCGCTGCTTGTGCTTGAACTTCATGTTGCCATAGTGCATCACGGCGCCCGTCAGCTTGTAGATCCCGACTTTCTCCTCGGAACTGAAGCCCAGGATGTCAATGGCATTCTGTTGGGGGGCGGGGAGGGGAGAAAAAGGCTTTTTTTTGCCCTGGCAAAGAACTCACCCCCTTTCTTATAGCACGTGTGAGTTGGCCCAAATGTGTGGGTGATAACTGGAAGGTGGTGAGCTAGGGGTTAAAACCCATTCGCTTCTGTGAGTGCATGAAGATGCTGGGAAGCAAATGTGATTTTTCTAGTTTCTTCCACCAAACAGGAACTGATTAGAATCCTTTCCCATGGTACATAGGCTTGGGGGGCTGCTCTCTGGATGAGGATTTGGGAACCACTGTGATAGTGGGAGAAGGAAATTGCATCAGTAATGATGGAGAAATAGTTCCCACCAGCTTCAGAGCCGGCCAGTGAAATCCAGGAATTCCAGTGATGTTCCGGATTGAGACAATACAGCATCCTGGTATGTTGGAACTGGAAAGGGAATCATTGAACGTCACAGCATCATTTTTTTTTTTTCCAACCAAACCCTCATCTCTTGTAGCTTCTGTGAGGACAGAGGAGATGAATTGCTCAGCGATGGTTAAAAATACAGTTCTGGGGTTGGGTAGACTCTCTCTCTTTGTCACTCATAGACAAGCTGTGTGTCTCTGGAGCAAATTATGTATTTTTTCTAAGACTCAGCTTGCAAATCTGTGAAGTGGGGGCAATTGTGGGATCAACCTCAGAGGTTTTATTGAGTCTTAAATGAGATAATGCTCCAACACAATCAGTTATGATTATTATTATAATTACCAGTCCTGCAGGTAATCGCCAAAGCTTAAAGGCTGGAGGAACTGGGAGTCTCAGGTGGTAGGTGGAAGGAACTGTAAGGCTTATAAACGTGGTGGGTTTTTGTTTGTTTGTTTGCTTTATATTTTCTGTATTTTCAAAAATATCTTGAAGAACCACGTAGGTGATTTTGCTAACTGAAACTTCCAACAAATGCCACTTTAAAAACCTTATAAATACAAGAAGTGAGTCTGAATTAACATGCTAGAGAATAGAACAGAGGGCCTGCTTTGGAGAACTTTGTGCATTTCTCACGATGAAATCTTTTGAAGCAGAGCCAGTGGGGGAGGGGGAGGAGGTGGGGGTAGGGTGGGCCGTCTGGGAAAGGAGTAAAATCTTACTAATTGTCTGCTGTATGTAATCACTTAGCAACCTTGGATCCCAGTTTTCTCAATAGATCAGTGAGGTGTTTCCCAGTCATAAACAATAATTCTAGATAGTCCACCCCCGCCCCCCCCAAATGCTTACATCAGTTGCCAGCAGCTCTTCGCTGTCATCAATGCTGGCCACGGTGATCTCTCCTTGGCTCACAAAGAGAAAGTCAAAGGGATTGGTTGAAATCAGAAGCAAATCTGTGAAACCCGGAGACTCCGTTAGAATCTTATGCCCAGATCTTCCCCTGATGCTCATTTGGAAGGTGAGAACATCTCGAGAGCTTACCAATTAGTTCTGGCTTCTTGTTTGACATGATCTGGTAAAAAATATGATAGCTTCTCTCGCTGGATAATTGAAACGTCACCCTGGATTTTTCTAAGAGATCTAAGGTAACAAAAAATCATGTGTGAGCTCGGGTTTCTGGGAGATGCTTCTGTGGCCCAACAGCGAGATGCCAAAGGGCGTGTCCGACTCACAGGTCTCGATGTCCGCCGATGCCAGCTTTCCCGTGGCTCCAAAGTGAATCCGGATGAACTTCCCCTGTTCAATAACAGGTTGATAAACATAAGGGTTACTCGATCACGTGGTTGTGTGGCTGGTCTCTGTTAGGTGCTACCACAGATGGGTTGGGATCCTGGTCAGAGGAAGGGATGGCCCTGAGAGGATATCCTTTCCGCCCTCTTGAGGAGAGCGAGGCCTCTCGTCCTCTCTGTTTGCCTGGTATCCAGAGTCCCCAGGCTGGTCAGCCGTGACTCCCATGGCTCCACTTGGCCCTATTCCTACAGCTCAGGGATGCCCCATAGGCTCCTTCTGCAACCCTCTTTTTGGGACAACAGATTTTGTTCCTGTTTTTCTTTTTTTAATACCTGGATTCTCAAACTCTTCGTAGCGGTTTTGAATTGATAATCTGGTTGGACTGTGTCTGATTTCATTTTTGCCTTAGGATGCTCCTTGGGATTTTCCACCTCGGTTTCTCCTACTGCTCACTACAGGCAAATGTAGCTCTCAGGATCAGGCCAGGCTCCCAGACTCTAAGAGACTCCCCTCAGAGCCTCTGTTTCCCTCTCCCCACCCCCCCTTTTTTGGTATTGAGAGGCAAAATTATGTGCATGTGTTTATATCTATATTTATATTTCTATATCATCTATCTACTTATATATCATCTATTTATTTCTACATATCTATCATAATCTATCATTTATCACCTACCTGTCTACCTTTCTCTGTCTCCATCTCTGTCTCTCTGTCTCTTTGTCTCTCCCTCTAATCTCACAGCCCTTCTCACTTTATCTGCTTAAGTGGTCTGGTATCACAATGTGTACAACTCTGAGAAGAGGGATGTCACCCACAGAACCTGGAATTTAGTAGGTGCTCAATAAATGTTTACTGAATGAAATCCAATTAAAGAGTTAGCACAGGGTCAGTGGAGGCAGGTGTGAATTGTAAATATTGGGTCTTCAGTATTTTTAGCTGCTTCATGGAAGTCAGCCTTAACCTGGAGGGTGGAAGCTGGATTGAACGACCAGAATGATTTTGACTTCTGGGTCTGGGACAAGAGAAGAGGACTATGAGCTAAACAGAGGGGAGTGATACCAGGGATTGCCTGAAGGAACTGTCTTTCAGTTTAAACTAGTGCCACAGTGGAGCAATAACTAACTTGGTCCGAATCAGTGCAGCGCATCTCTGCTGTGTAACATGTACCCATATCCCCCATAAGTAAGCAGAGTTTAGTTGTGCACCCAGATGGAGAGGTGTGCAAATGGGCAGTGTACAGGGCATGGCCAGAGAAAGAAAGAAAGGCCAAGGCTCAGGACGGTGGTACTGATGGATGTCCTTTCTTTCTCAGCACTAACCATTTTATTTGTGCGAGGTGACAACAACGTGTGAATGTGACATCATCCAGCTACTGAGATGTGTGAAGCTCCGATGTACTTTTGCAGTTTAGGCACAAATGAGGTGAACTCTGGGTTCCACTGTCCTGTGGAGTTAAGTTAAGGGCTGGAAGTTTGTGTACTCAACAGTGTGGAAGTAAAAGCCTCTTTAGTTGAGCTAATCCTAAGTGAATTGTTAAAGGATGGAACAGTGCCTTCAATACCTTCTATACCCTCCTAGTCACAATTTTTTTGAGTCCTTCATTCACAAGGTTTTCTGTACTCCCAGTGCCTCCTAGTTGGAGGAGATCAAATCTTCTAATTTACACTAAAGTTTCCATGACTAATAGGTCAATAGACATTTGCACTTAAGAATGTTTCCACCTAGAGAGACTATGTTTAGCATAAAGGAATTGCTCTCTAATTGTAGAATTTGGACAACTTAGACTTCAGGGTGCTATGAGGTGATATTACTTGGTTAGGAAAAGACACCTAAATCCTCCCTCTGCCAGGGACCAGCCAGCACATTCTTCAAAGTGTCATCAGAGTATCCCAATAGGGTAGATGGTTCTGAATCATTTGGGAATAGAAAAAGTTCTGGCATATTCTAGTTTATGTGACAAGTTTTCACATCTGGCATTTGAGGAGAGGGCGCAGTTTTCTGGGAATGGTCTAAAAATGGACTGCGTCTTACAAAGCGCGAGGAGTTGTCATTCCTCACAGTCTTGGCATTTCCAAAGGCCTCCAGCAGGGGGTTGGCGCTAATGATCTGATCCTCCAGTGTTCCCTAGTAGTAAATAAGAAGAGGAAAAAAAGAGGTCTTAGGGCTGTGTCACTTGTTTCCAAAATAGCTCCTTAGTGACCAGAGGTGTGGGTGCTCTGGACAGGGTCTGGGAGAGATGCTGGTCAGACCTGCGTGGGAGCCAGTGCAGCCGAGCCAAGGTACTCCAAGCTTCACCCCAGCCCAAGGAGTCTTCACGGTACCATGTGGAAAAGGTCTTACTAGCTCAGCATTGAAGTGACTTCTGGTCAGGCCAGATTCCAGTCTGGGATGTTACTCCCTCTGTTTCGATGGCCCAGGGATTTTTAGACCTTATACCTCTGTTACTGTATATTTTATAGATTGTCATGTTCAGAAGTAGAAATTGGCTGTTAGCAATGAAACTGACCTAAGAGGTCATACAATAAATCTCATGGCTCTGTAACTTATTTTATTGTTATTATTATTATTATTTTGCATGGGCAGACACTGGGAATCTAACCCAGATCTCCAGCATGGCAGGTGAGAATTCTGCCACCGAGCCACCATCGCACCACCCTCTAACTTATTTTTAAGTAGCAAAGACTATTTTGTGAGTATTATTACTCAGAAGTGCACTATGGAAAGCAGCGTTTGCAACCTCCCAACTTTTCCCCCAGAGCTGCTCATCCTCTGGCTTCAGATCAAAGCTTGGAAACTTCTGACTACCCTAGTGGACCAGCAGCTTCAGCAGCATCTGGGAACTTGTTAGAAATGCAGAGTATCAGGTCTCACCTAGACCTACTCAATCAGAAACTCTATGCCTGGGGCCCAGCAATCTGTGTTGTTAGTAAGCCCTGCAGGTGATTCTGATGCCCTCTGAAGTTTGAGAACCACTGGTCTAACCCATTCCTTCTCCAGAGGCACATACTGAGCTGCTCAAGGTCCAGCAGCTGTTACTGATGGAGCTGTGGCTAGAACCTGAATCCATCAGGTGGAACTACCTCTCACCTTACGCCATCAACACCTACAGGACAAGACCTCATGTTATGCATCTCTGCTGAGCACGGTACCCCAGTGCATGCAGTTTCCCCAAGCATTGATTAAGTTGTACTTACTCCAACAAGCTTCTCATGCATGTGGCTGCCCACCTGCATTTTGCCTGGCTGCTGCTCCTTCCTCTTCTCCCCAGTCACTGCAATTGTTGCAAAGTACTGGATGACGCGCTTGGTGTTCACAGTCTTCCCGGCTCCGGATTCTCCCCTGTGGATTTAAAAGTAAAGAGGATGAAGGAGGGTGGAAGGGGTGGCACTGGCTTCCAAATTGTGCTTCAAACATGGGTTACTCACGTGATGAGGATGGACTGGTTGTCTCGATCTAGAAACGCAGAGAGAGGCAAAATAAAGCAAACAAGGACTAAATAGAATTTAAAAATGGGTCAGCATCAGGGCTGGTTAGACACAAACAAACAGAAAAGAAGCAGAGGCCATGGGCTCTCAGATCTGAAGACTTATACTTCTTATATCTGTGCCAAATCAAGAGAGGAGAAGTTGCACAGACAGAACTGATCTTGGGTAGGGTGGTGTGTCAGTAAACTTCCTGTGCCATTCTGGAAATGTAGGGAAAAGAAAGGGGGGCCTGAGTTTGAGGAAGAAGAGAGGTGAAGGGATATTGCCATGCCCACGTCTCCAACTTTGTATTCCCTAAGTGGCTACTAATCTGATTTCTCTTCCAAGTGTGCCCATATTGGGGGATTCTTTGGGGGTAAGAGCAGGACATTTCTATGCATTCCACATTTCCCTAATTAAGCAGGTACTTAGTGTGGCTTCAGACAAGATCACTGGTCTTGCCATGCATCTTGATTGGCAATGGAGTTGTTATACCCCTGTCTTTCCATCCTGAATTCACCTGGATCTCCTCAGGTCACCTAGACTTGAATAATTAACCAGTCCAGTTAAAGAGTTTGAATAATGAACTCAAAGCTATTTTAAGAACCGTAGATCAAAGAAATTGCTCACCCGTCAGCATGAACTGATAGGCGTTGTCAGAGATGGAGAAGATGTGGGGCGGGGCCTCCTGGCGCTTTTTGCCTCTGTAGGCGGCCACCACCTCGGGGTTGTACACCGGCAGCCACTTGTAGGGGTTGACGGTGACACAGAAGAGGCCAGAGTAGGTCTGTGGGAGAGACCAGGATTGCTCAATGAGCAGTCACCTTCCTTAATTTGCCATGGAACTAGTGCTCTAAGTACAGGGAGAGGGGGACCTAAGTACTGTGTTATTTCTCATAAGGCTTGGGGTCCCACTCATTTGTTGCCTGCCTCCCCTCCCCAATTCAAAATGCTTCAGTTCACTATTCAGTAGGCGGCTTTCCATATGTCCATTTTCAATTACACCATCATAGACAATGCTGACCAAATGATTGTCTGGATATAATATTCTGGCAGCAACATTTACAAGTGAAGCCCTTCATTTACTTCAGCTAACATAGTTCCCAGGGTTGGTGACAAAATTCAGTTGGGGTGGGAGTGGGGCTCTCACGTAGATCATCCAGGCCGTGTAGCGCTCTTTGAGGTTGTACAGCACAGCAGGCTCGTGCAGGTGAGTCATCATGGCCATGTCCTCGATCTTGTCAAATTTGGGAGGGTTCATGGGGAACACCTGGTTACTGTTCAGAGTGACCGTCTGGGTATCAAGAAAAAAAGCATGTGATGCAGGGGAGAGTCGAAGATCCCAGACCCCACGTTTCCCGGTGTGGTGGAAGCGGTGAGATATTGCGGTGTGATCCCTCCAATACGTGGGTGATGATATGGAGCATTTCCAAGCCCAGAGATCATCCATAAATAAGTGTCTTTGATCAACCCAGTTCTGGGCTAAGGCCTTCTGGTTGGCACGCCATTGTCTACATCAGGAGTGAATTGCTTGTGTGCTGAAGTAAAGACTCCTTCAGCATTCAGGGTGGCTAGGTCCCAGGGTGGGTGGCCTCTGTTTACCCCATTTGCTATGAGGGTTGTTGGAGACTTGGAAAGAACTGCTTCAGTGTGTCTGGTGCCTTTCTCCCTCAGTGGCCTTCCTTGTTCATGTAAGTTCCTTTGTCTGTGACACCCTCATTTCAATTATGTCCAGAAACTTTCACAGCTCATGCAAGAGCTACCTCCTACATGTCCTGTTCCTCCTTTTCCTGTGTCTTTGGCACTCCCATAACTCTATGTGTCTCTGCTCCAAATGTTAAACTGTTTGGACTTGAATCATGAATCATGACTCAATAATACATATTTTGAGACTATTCCTTAATTTTTCTCCTTTCTGTGATTTTCCCCTCCTTTTTACCTCATTCAAACTACCTCTGACTCTGTACTCCATTCCTCAGGGGAGGTAGAAAATATGGCAGAAGTAGAAAGAGCCTTACAGGCTTTTGTTTTCCAAAGTCTACACTCTTAAAAGGATCTTGAGTTTGTTTGTTTGTAAAAGAAGAGGATTTGTAGGTATAGAACAAACTTCTGGGGTTGGAGGAGGTGTCTTTGGGCCCCACCACTCTAGAGAGAGGGACCCCCGCCTTAGTGTAAGGGAAAACAGAGAAGTCTGTATATCCTGAAGCTTTGGGGATTGAGTCTGGTTTCCTAGTAGATCTCCAGGGAAGCAGTGGGACTCCAGTTTAGCACAACCCTGGGGAGACCCCAAGAATGAATGAAGAAAAAAAGTTGCCCATTGAAAACAGGCTGGAATCAGAGGTTAAATTCAATGATAAGAAATAAAAGAGAAATCTGTCATGTATGGCTGAGCTTGTGAACTGAAATTCTTATCTGCCATATGCATCTTAATTCCTATATTAGGTGGTAAATTTGGGGAAGGCAGGTGCTACATTTTTTGTTTATATTTGCAAAGTTGCTAACATTGTGACCTAGATGTGGTGGGTGTTCAATAATTATTGAATTGAATGTTATACTGCAATTCTCTATACTAAATAATACAGTGCCTCCAGACTTTCTCTGTAAGGGTTATGCCACATCCAGAAGCAATCAGCATCAATATCTTCCTTAAATAGTCCAACCTCTTCCTCCCTTACCTTCAAAATAAGCACTAAAAATCTCTCAAAGCCCAAGTCCTCAGAGAAGGAAAGAGGCGCAGGTGAAGGTATATGCAAAACAATTTTCACCTACTAAATCACTACAGAATAGAAAACACGAGTTTTGTTTCATCTTCTGATTTCTATTGACCAGTGTGTGATTTCTGAAATATTATTCCCCTCCAAAGGAAAATGAAGATGCTCGTATTATCAAAGACATCCTGAGTCAACACTTACCCGGTCATCAAGGGTCTTGACTGTGACTTTGTCATTTTCCCTGCTCTGGATCATGCCTTTCACGTACATCTCCTTATCATCCACCACAAAACAGGCTTTCTTAGAATCAAACGGACGATTCTGAGTCTCAATTCTTTCCTTCTCTGTCTTCCGTAGGTAGGGAGCTGCTTCTCCATAAATGGCCATCTCTGCATCAGAACTCATGACTGCAGGGTCTGGGGAAACCAGGGACATGGCTGAGTCTTGCATTGGGTGACTACTCCTGAGACTGAAGGGTCCCTACCCATTATTTCCATTCAGAGAGGGGTCTAAGCTCAGAGGCTCCCAGGATGAATTGCTCTTGGAGGGATCCAGGGCCAGGGTCAGAGCCGGCTACTGGAAATGAGCTAATGGGGATATTTTACTCTAAGAAAAAAATTTGAGAGGTTGTTTTCATCTCCGAGTGTCGATTTTGGGATTATCCCTTAGTGTAGCCCCATAGATGGAGCCTGAACCAATAAGAGGAAGTCAAGGTGAGTCCAATAAAGGAGACTTCAGGAAGCCTTCCTAAATGGCCCATCATGTTTAAACCCTGAGACCTCAAACCTCTCAGGGCTGTGCCACATTTTCCAGAACCTTATATGAGGCTCAAATCTTAAGAGTGTCTGAGAGTGTTGATAACTTCTAATCGCAATGTCTATGAAAAATGAGTGACTTGAACATAAAGACCCTCCACACTTGTTTAGCCAACTTGGGTAATGAGGTGATGGGAGTGACTGTGGCCTCGTGCAAATGGTTTCAAACTTTAACATGCACCAGGATTGCCTGAATGGTTTGTTAAAACACACATTGCATTGGAATCCTGTATTGTATGCACGATTGTTCTGTAAATCCACAACTTCTCTAATAAAGCACACACACACACACACACACACATATTGCTGGCCCCATCCACAGAGTTTCTGATTCAGCAGGCTCAGGGCTGGGACCTGAGGATTTGCATTTCTAGTAAGTTCCCAGGTGATGTTGATGCTGCTAGTTCCTGGCCCCCACTTTGAGCATCACTGGCATAGTTCCATCCTGCTGAAAGTGTGGTCCTTGGACCTGCTACATCAGTATCATCCAGAGGTCTGTGAGGGATGCAGAATATCAGATCCACCTCCAGACCTACTGAATTGGAGCCTGCATTTTAACAAGATGGCCAGGCAATTCCTGGCCACCATAGGTCTAGTGCAGTGGTCTCCCAACTTTGGTTATGTGTAGCAGTGTTAGGGTGTGATAAGCACTGTCTAATGAGATCATTCCCTACCTTAGGGCTCACTGCATGTGTGCGTGCAGTGTGTATACATACCTTTCTTCTATTTCTCTCTCTCTGTCTCACTCTGTCTTTGTTCCTGTCTCTCTTTCATCCATCATGTCACTCTCTCTCCAACCCATTGATGTCCTCCCTCTGACCTTGGTCAACCATTTCACTTCTCTGCCCACCCCCTGCCATGTCTTCCCATGTCTTCCCACTTAAGAAGCAAGCATTGCTCATTTCCAAGTTTCCTGCAGATTGTATGGCTTTATGATTCCTTTTCTTTTGCTCTGCATTTGCACCTTTTGCTCCCTCCTCTTTTTCCCCAATCCCTCTACTTGTTTTTCCAACATCTCTTTCTCCTTCCTTATTTTTCTCCTTTCCCCTTCCTACTCAATCTCCTGTAACTATAAAATGGAAATCAAATATATAATATATGTATAGATATTAATAAATAGTTCATATTTGTTGAATAAGGTATTAGGCTCTTCCGCAAAAGTGGGAAAATTGAACATTGTATAATTCTGTCTTTTGAAAGTCATCCCCCATCCCCTGCCTTACTCTTTTTGAAATATGGCTTCTTTGATAACTGGCTGTTGTTTAAATATGCCTTCTAATGAGTGAGTGGGATTGTATTCCTATAGGAAGAAAAGCATCTGCTTCCCTCTGGGCCTTCATCAGTAAGTTGCCTTTTAGTTTTACCGTTGCCAAATGGGTCTACTGAACCATCTGTGGGTTTGTGGTTAAGTTTTCATCCTGATAGACTAGACTTCCAATTTAACACCCACCAAGAGAGCTCCTGTCTTGTACCTGCCATGCTAGTTTAAATTTTCTCAGTTACTACCTGGGGGATAAGGAAGGATTCCTTTGTCATTGCTTTACCTTTCATATTTTTAAATGTTTCCCAGTGTTGTGGTGTAAGTGGATTTCATTCTTGCAGTGATTTTCAAACATTGTGGTCTCAGAACCCCTTTACATTCTTAAAAATCATTGAAAAGCCAATGAGCTTTCATTTTTGTAGGCCGTATCTATAGACATTCACCATATTAGAAATTAAAACAGAGAGGGGGTGCAAGGGTAGTTCAGTGGTAGAATTCTCACCTGCCATGCAGGAGACTTGGGTTCAATTCCCAGTCCATGCACTTCCCCCAAAACAAACAAGCAAGTGAAACAAACAAACAAAAATTCAACAAATGGTGCTGCAACAATGGGATAACCACATGGAAAAAATAATGGAATGGGACCCTGCCATACAGCATGCAAATATTGATGCATTTCATTATACATTGTAAAATCACATTCATTAATATCACCACCAACCTCATCAAACATTCTTTAAGTATTGGAAGCCATCAGGCTAAAGATGGCAGCTACAAGTTTTCCAAAATTTTAATTTTTGCTTGAAAGCTCAAATTTAACATAGTTAGAACACTGTCAGTTGTTTTCCTTGAGATGGCAAGCATACTTCATTCTTTTATGAGAACATGTCAGCCAAATACTCGTGTTAATATCCATAGTTTGCTTGTTAGTCATTCTTTCAAGTAAAAATAAGTACTTCATGAATAAGTGGCTAGTTCAGCTTGCAACTCAAACAACCGCACAGGTGCTTTTCTTTGACAACCAGCAAACATTGGTATGCAGCAGGAGTGCTTTATTCAGACTTCCCATTTCATCATATTAAATATTCAAAAGATGTGTACTTAAGAATTAAGATATAATAAGATTAATTTTTACTGCTGCAGATTTTAAGTCATTTTTAAATGAAATTGACTTTAATTTTTTTATTTTTAGGGTGAGTTTATGGCAGTGAAGAAAACAATAACCACTAGTACCACGTGATGCTGAACTGTGATTTTTAATAAGGCACCAGCAACCAGCTTTGCATTCGCACCATTAGGTCAATACGGTGAAAAAGGCAAATAATATCTGGATTGTTTCCCTTCCTCTTTTCTTCCTTGATCCTTCAAATGCCCAACCTCAGTCAGAAGCAATGTCTTAGGAAATTCCCACTATTGTACTTCATTTAGAGTCTTACGAATTTCATCCTACTCTTCCGTGATCAGAGAGTTATTTGAGGATCTCTCTTAACTCTTACTAAATTTACATTCCTGTAAGGCAGAGACAATTCTTTATTCTTTCTCACATTTCTTTAAGGATTGGCACACATAAGTTACCCAAAGAAGTGTTAAGTAGATGTTGTAATTAACCCATAATTTAAATATTGAAGATTTAACAGAAATCAACTCCAAAATAGGAAATTCATTTATTTAAATTTATTTTATTTAAATTTATTTCCATAATATTTCTCATGTACCTCCTGATAGATTCTTGGGGATCTCCAAGGATCCATGAACTATGCTTTGAGAACTGTTGCCCTATAGCATGAGGGAATCTTGGTAGGGTACAGTCTTATGGCCTCATATTATTTAGCTTGACCTAGTTTTAAGCACGGTACTAAAAAGTATTGTAGGAAGACTGTCCACATCAAATAATCTGCAACAGAATCTTTGTGATTGGAACGAAGGTGTCATCTGAGAACAACTGCTATAAAGCATTATTTTGCTTTTTTGAAGCAACTCATTCCAAAACCATGGCAATGTCCCTTTGGTCATACCCAAGATGAATTTAGGTAAATATGTCTTAATTTTAATGGCTACATGCTTATTCTGTAATGTATTGCCTTATTTTATCAAAATATAAAGTTCCATTGATTGTAAGATAAACTAGTTTATATTCCACAAAGAAAGAAAAAAATGCAACTAATTAAACTATGTTATGCCATTCTTTGATTTGTAAGATGCAACCCAATTTCAGAGCTATTTTGTGGAAAAAGTTAGAAATGATAACATTGGATAATATGTACTTCCTATTTAGGGAGTGTATTATAGTAGTGATATAAAGCAGTGCTTTCCAAACTTTAATATGTATATGAACATAAGTGGGAATCTTGTTAAAAAGCGTATTCTGATTCAGTAGGTTTGGGGTGGGGTTTGAGATTCTGAGTTTCTAACAAATTTCTCAGCTGATGCTGATGTAACTGGTCCATGTACCACTCTTTCACAGCAAGGATAGAGAATATCTTTTAAAAGCATATCTCTGAGGAAATGAATCCATATAAATTAAAAAGTAAGTAAATTAATAATTATTCTGAAATTTGTATAGCAATATAAGAATAAATGCTTGACATTGGAGAAACACTACAATAATTGATGATAGCACATTTTTAGGTCTCCTTGAAAAAGAGGACTTTTCAACGTGGACTTTAAGTTACCACTAGCTTTTAGGTAGAGATTTTTCTCTTTCCATTCACTACTCTTACCATGACTCAGAACCCAGTGTCTCATCATTGTACTACCTAGAACAGTTGCTGCTGAAATTGTCTCAGCAATAGTCTTGCAAAGGTGTTGTCCAGCTTCCTTGTAACACCTTTAGGAAAAACCCCTTCCATCTGGGGCAGGTTTGACCTGCTGAAGCTTCTTGCTTTGAACTAGAGTCTGGCTCTCTGTAAATTCAGAATGATCAATCCTCATTCCAGCTCTTTGTGGCAGCAGAAGTTCAAACTTTGTTCCCATGAGACAATTCTTCACCCATTGGATAGTTGGTCTTGTGTTCTCCTTATCTTTATCTTCTCCATGCTAAATGGCCCAGCTCAATCTTCAACTGCCTCTTCCACGATGGGATTCCAAATCTCCTTTCCTGTCCTGGTCACTCTTTCCTGAATCCACTCTTGTTAATCTCTGTAAAGTGTGATATCCAAACCATATGTCGTCCCCCAGCAGAGAGTGTCCCTCACCTCTCTTGACCTAGGTATGGTGCTGAAGGTGGAGATCACCCTTTGGCAGCCACTTCACACTGCTGACTCACCACTCACTGTTAAGCAAAGCCCCTCAGTCCTCTTGATGCTTGTGATTGCTGAGTCAAATTTTCTCCCAATATTTATGCAACTGTGTTTTGAGACCCAAGGGTAAACCATCCATTGCTGACTTAAATTTCATCTTGTTAGATCTGATCTTACTCTCTAGGGGTGACTAGTGATGTCCCTGGTTATACCCACAGAAGTTCTCTTCATTAACCTCTTCTCTGTTCTGAGACCATGACCTGCTTCTTACTCTGCATAGTTATGTTCCTTCAACCACCTCCTCTGTTCCTGTCTTTAAGGGTCATCTAATTGAGACCAGCACTCCAAACCAGCTAATCTCCGTCTTCCCCTGGGTCCTCCCTCCCTCTGTTTGCTGTTGGTGCACCACGACAACACTCGACTTTCATGCCTCCTCTGGAAATTTCCCAGCCACTGTGCCTTGTCAGCATGATTCGGTCATGAGTCCATCATGCTTTGGTTTCTTTAGTCCTAATTCACCTAGACTTACCTCCAATAAATGCAAATTAGTGGGCAGAGGGGAAGGATATTTATAACTACACCGGGGATAGACTGAATCTTTTCATTCTCAGCATTACCAATGAGTAAAGCATAGCTGCGTGGATTCAGGGGCACAGATTCTACTCAAGGAAGAGCAAAGTTGCCTCTGTGTGAAGACCCAGTCCTAGACTTGAGACCTTCACGCTCTGGCCAAGAAAGAATCTTGACCTGGAGCTCAAATGTCAAAGTTCTGCACTGTATTTTATACCTTTCACTGTGGAATGCGAACAAATTTGGAAGCCCTTCTTCCTTTGGTAAAAACCTGCATACTTTCGTAATCTGCCTTTATAGGTATTTAAGTAATTGGCTACTATTTCATCCATTTCAGCTTCTTGTGAGTGTGGCAATAATGAGAATGTGAGAAATGATGTTTTCCAATTGCAATTATTGCATTCAAGATCATGTTGAACTTGAAAGTAACTTACCTTCTTGGTTCCCAAGGTGATGGTCAGTGTCTTTCAAGAATGAAGAGTCTTCTTGATGGTGATTTTGGAACTAAAAACCAAACAGGCAAAAATAAGTGAACAGCATGTTTAAAAGGAGGGAGTTATATGGAAACTCTATTTTCTGTGTGATTTTTCAACAAATCTACAAAAACAAATGAACTACAAAAAGTTTTAGTAAATATAGAAACAGCATTTGTTCTAAGGTTAGCTACCTTTAAATAGGTACACAGCAAATGATGTGGGATGGAAATAAATTTCCCATTTTGGAGCTATTTTCTGTTAAATCATTGGTATTTAAATTATGGGTTAATTACAACATCTGCTTAACATTTCTTTGGGTAACTTATGTGTGCCAGGTCCTTAAAGGGATATAAGGAAGAATAAAGAATTGTCTCTGCCTTACAGGAATGTAAATTTAGTAAGAATTAAGAAAGATCCTCAAATAACTCTCTGACCAAGGAAGAGCAGGACAAGACTCTGAAGTATAATGGGAATTTACTAAGACATTGCTTCTGACTGAGGTTGGGCGTTTGAAGGATCAAGGAAGAAAAGAGGAAGGGAAATGATCCGGATTGTAACCTGAAGGCTTAAAGCTAGTTGTCAAATTCTTTTGGTCATAGGGGAAAATTGTGATCATCACAATTTTGTGATCTTCACAATTTTTCTTTAAGAGATCGCAAAAGAGCGCTTTCTCTCCCAGAGCACACGAAGGCAGAGCAGCTGAAAATATATCTAAGACTGAGGATTCTCAGCTCCAGGAGTTATATAACTTACCTATCTGGTTGTCTCAAGGAATCACAAGAGTCTAAAAAATGTTCAGTATTAAATTTAACTTAAGCAAGTTTCTCATTTACCACACAGTACTTTTGTGGGACCAAGGGAACATGTCATGAAATTTCATTTAGGCAGAAAGAGAATTTTTAACACTTGGTTTACTATTCTGCTTGCCTCCTTCTCTCTCCTTTTATTCTGAGTCTCTAATAATCTCCAGCTAGCTCCAAAAATTCTCAGAAAACATTAAACTATTATATATTATTTTCTGATTCTTTAGTTTGAAAGAAGCTAAGGAGTTCTGGAGGCAGAACTTCAGATTTCTAATGCTGGTTCAGTAGCTATGTGATTTTTGGGGGGCTTTCATTTCCTCCTGGAAAATGAAACAGATGGACCAGAAAATCTTGCAGGTTCCTCTCAGCCCTATGAATATGTGACAGAAAGTTCTCTGGTGCAGATGGTAGCCTGAAATCCAGGGACCACAAGTATATCAAAGCTGAGGTCACTTTAAGGGATGCTACTAAAAATGTCAGATACAAGCCGGTCCACAGTTCATAAGATATGCCATTCCAGACCCAGCCATAAAGACCAGAACATGCTGTCCTCTCAGATGAATAAAATGCTTGGGAGATGCAATCCCCAGAAATCCTGATATGGGGAAAATTTTTAAATAACCCATAATAATATCAAATAATTTTTCAAGGCAAGCGTAGAAGAGACCTCACCAGTTAATATACTTATTTGCTAACTGAATGGAGTAATAGCCACCAAAATGAGTAGAGGGGAGGATTACTCAGCATATTCAGGTTGATTCTGCAGGTCTTTGGGTTTTGGTCTCATAATTACTAATTGTCTTTACTTCCCTGTCTTTTCTCGAAAGGCAGGTGTCTTGTCTTATCCATCTTGTCTCCCATATTTCCCTTAACATAGGACATTATACTTTGTAGGTGCTCAGTAAAGGCTACCTGTATTGCCCTCCCTCATTGATGGGTAACCTGATCAGGTGTGACTGTAGCTATGCAGAGCAGAAAAGTGGGCACTCGTGAGCTCTTACCTTGAGATGCTGCCGTCGTAGCAGTTTTGGGTAGGTGGCCCTCAGCTCTCTTTATACTTCCAAATTTGCCAGGCCAGCACTCTAACTTGGCTATCTTTGGGGAATCACCATTTACTCATTAGATGTAAATGCGTTGTAGCCCTGATCTCTCACTCTTGTTAAATTACTTGGAAAAATGACCAGCGGAGGCTGCATAATGCCAAGTCAGCTGCATGGGGATTTTGACTGTGGACACAGATCTTTGAGACTTAGAGAGTCCCAAGGGCTGAGTGGAACTGGGGTAGAGTGTGCTGGAGAAGGTCAGTGAAGGGCAGGACAATAGGACAAATACTTAGCATTTACCTAACATTGTTATGGGATGGTGTGCTCCTTTTCTCAGAAATTTCCAGAAAACTTATGATTAACCATTTAGCACATCCAGACTTATTTTTAATGTTAAAAAAGTCAATTGTAGAAGGAAAGCTTTCTAAATGTGTATTACACATTGTCTTGCTTTATTTTGTCAAGTATCTGGAATAGAATTTAACCATTTCTTGATCACTTAGGGGTTCTGGGAGGTGATGTAATGAGTCATTAGGAATATTAGATTCTTAATAGGTTTTGCCTTGCCCTAGAGTGCTATGAATTTTTGTTTCTACTTTTTAGTTTTATGTGTTTCCCCTTCATGGCCAGCCTCTCAGATGTGATTTCTTTCTGTGGTTAGTAGAGTTACCTCTACCAGCTTGGCTTTGCTTTTTCTAATCTGCTAAAGATTGGGAAACAGATTAAAAAATTAAGTTCAGGCTGATGTGAGAGTAAATAAACTGTGAGCTGAAGCTTAGTGGGTTTCAATGAAAATGCACAGTCTTTGTGACAACTCATATGTTGCTTAGGGCCTTTCTTTCCTAAAATGTAAATGATGTTTGACTATGTTGAAGCAACCACACATGTAGAAATTAGAGCTATTTACAGCAATACAGTATGATCTGTTACATTTTATATGACTACTGTTTGCTGAATCAAAGTTTTCTATTCAATCCTTCCATGGGAAGAGTCTTGTGTAGGTGGGGTCATGTCTAAAGGACAAGTTGCATTAGTCAAAACGAATCTGTGGGCACAGAAATAGAAAGGAATAGGACTTACACAGAGCATTTTCCAAAGTAGATTTAATAGAACCCTGATTCCGAGAGAAATTCCATGAAATAAATGGTTAAGTGAGTTTTGAAAATGCAGCAAAGTCTCTTCCCTGCTCTTAGAGATTAGCCGTAAATATTAGCGTAGTATGGTTTTGAGAAGGCTTTCAGCAAAGATATGAGAATTTTGTGCCTTGAATATCCTAAAGTGGTTTGATGCTGAAACATTATCTTGTTCTCTGATTTAGGAAACAAGATGAGCAGGCTGAAGGATGTAACCCATGTAGAAAATTTCCCTATGTTTTAGCATCATTAAGCCCAAAAGCAAGCAATAGAGAGATACCAGACATAAAACAGCTGCGTTTATTGAAAGCACAGCCTTTTATGTATTGTAGATGCTCAGTAAATATTTGTTCTGGTGAGTGATGGAATCTAGATTTGTGGAGGGTATCTGGGTTGCAAGAGGATAAAGCAGAAAAGAATGGAATCGAGCTCTCAGTTTCACTTAACAGTAATAGTTAACATTTATTAAGCGCTTACTATGTACCTGACTTTATCCATCCATATTGGCCCACTGAAGCTTCATAATAGTTCTGTGAGTTAAATGCCAATATCGTTCCCATTTTACAGTGAAAGAAATTGAAAATAGAGTTTAAGTAACCTTCCCAAGACCATACAACTAGTAAGTGGCAGAAATGGGATTCAAAGCCTCTCTTGCTCTAGCGTCCATGCCTATGACCTCTCATTTTGGAAACACATCATCGATTGTCTACACGGTATGGGGCTCTGTGCTGAGAATGGGAATAGGGATATGAGATAGAGGACCTACCCCTCAAAGAGTTGACAGTGTAGATGAGAAGAGAGTACATATGCATGAAAAGTATAAAACCCTTTCCCAAGAATAAATTAAGTGCCAGAAAATGAGTAGGATGCACAATGGATTAGACGATGTGCTAAATAGTTTAGAACTATGAAGTGTATTGATATACAAAATATTGTCAGAGTTGTGATCAGGGATAATTATATTGCTTGGGGGGTGGATATCTGGAGGGGAATGGTGACTGTGGAAATAATAATCTTTCTGTAGTAGTTTCCAATTTATTTATCTTTGAGTATTTCATTATGCTTAATTTTCTCTATAACCCTGAAGATGTATACTGTTTATATATTATTATCCTCACTGTCCACATGGGGAAACTGAGGCCTCAGGGGGTTGAGTGTTTGGCCAAAAGGCCCCTCAGCTGGTAGGTAATAGAGCCAAAATTGAAATCCAGGGTTTCTGCTTCCAGAGCTATGCTTTTCCTTCTCTCCTCTCCTTTCTCTTAAAGGAGGGGAACTTTGTATGGGTGAGAGGAACGGGGGGCGGGGGGGTGCATTCTAGGCTTAGAAAACTGAGGGATCATGGTTTAGGAACACGACTTCCCTAAGCATGTATTCTGTGAAGTTCAGCAGGCTGAGCTTGGCTGCAGTAGACAATTGGGAAGGGTGAAATGTAATGGGTGTGAAGTTGGAAAAGTGGGCTGAGTCTTATTTCTGACAAGTGTCCAGTGAAAAGTGAAGGAGGCAGGACATTATTCTGAGATTACTGGGGAGCCTTTTTAGGTTTGTGAGTAGAAAGGTGCGTATATACAGGTGAGACTGATGATAGGATATAATGGAGAGGGGAGAAACTAGGGGCTTAGAACCATTCAGTAACTATTGAATAAATCTTGGAGAGACGAAAGCAGATGCTTTTACAGGCTCTGATGAGTTGTGGGGTATGAGGGCAATTAGATGTTGAGAATTAACCCCTGGATGCCTCTGCTAATGCATGTCTGTGTTAAAATACTCCATAGCTCCAATGTGAAGACTGGCTTTCATAACGGCTGTGCTCTGATTTCTCTGAGCCCACCTTGCGGATTTAAGGAGAAGAGTGCTATGTATGCTTGTAGTTTTTTTTCCTTGCCGCTTCTTTTAGACACAACAACAGAAGAGAATTTTTAAGTCCCAAGAGGTGAAAGAGTGTGTTTTGGGGCCTGACTTAAGACCTCTGTGAGCTCTAGGCTTAGCTTTTGAGACTCTGCCCCACATTATTTCAATGTATTAAATTCTACTCAAGATACTAAACTTGACTTACGTTGGATGTAAAGAAATAATCCTGGTGTGAAATGAAGAGGATCTTAATTAAGTAGAGTACGCATGAGATCTAAAAAGAAAGAAAATTCAAGAGATACTATGAAAGCAGTATCAATAAGACTTTGCTCACTGATGGATTTGAGGCAGGAAAAGGAATCAAAGAATCTTTTCTTTCATCCTGCCATCATTTCAGCCTGAGAATCTAGGGACAGGAGAACCAATCTAAAGGGAACACTGAAGAGGAAAAGGCAAGTTCAATTGTACACATATTGAGATTGAGATGATAGCAGAGATGTACTCCTGGCAGGTAAAGCTATGGGTTCAAAGTTTAAAGGAGAAATCAAGGCTGAAAATAAAGTGCGGTGAGGGGGGCATCTATGCAGAGGTGATAGTTGATACCATAGAAGAGGTTGAGCTCTTGGTGATAGAAAGTCTGTTTAGGTGCTGGAAGGAGAAAAGGAAGACAGAAAAACTGTCAAAGTAAGGTCATTCTGCACGTAAGCAAATATCTGATTAAGAATCAGCAAGATCTCATTGGAATCAGAAGAGCCAAGTGGATGCGAATATTATATTCTGCCATTTTGTGACTGTGGCAAGTCAGCTCTCCTCTCAGGAACTCTGGCATTTTTACCCCTCAGCCACAAAGTCAGAAAAATAATTGTTTCTGCTCAAGTTCCAACGATGTTGTGGGAATAAAATGAGATAGTATATACGTATGCCATCTAGCTGTGGCTATCTCTACACACAGTTTGTTTCCAGCACAAGTCCAACAGTATGGTTTTAGTCTGTGCCAAACTTGACAGCAGATAATCCACTAGCACCAAAAATATAGATGAGCAATGTAGACTTTACTGAAGATTTTATAGGGGAGACATAGAAGAAGATTATATCACATATCCCATAGTCAACTATTCAAAATTTCCATCCGAAATATCTGCTGTACAAAGCCCACTTCACACTGCTGTGAGTGGTTCATTTCTTTTCTTCCCCTTCCCTGTCTCCCACTGCCAACCCCACCAGTACTCAATTGCTCCTCTATTACATGGTACCATTTATTCTGCCCCAGACCTGCATCCCTACTCATCTGGCTAATTAGCAAGATAAAAGTTCTCAAGTAAAGAAGACCACTTCCATCCTTATAAGCAACTTTGGCAACCTTCTACTGTTACTCATAAATGCCCTTCAGATTAGTCTCACTTCTCATCCCGCTAGAGCCATAGCCCATATCTGCCACCCCACAGATCTACCATCTCTCCAAAATCTGAGGATTCTGGGAATGAGAATTTTCTCCCGCCTTGTTACAAGATCATTTCGTCAACACGAAAGTGAAGGTAACTTTATTGCTAGTGGCAAAAGAAGTCAAGGGAGGTGACATTTTCGAGAGAGAGGCTATAATGAGGAGCACTACGGAGAAGCTGAAGAAAATGAGAAAAGGCCATTGGATTAACTCAGGCCATGACCCTGCCTCTGACAGCAGCGTCAGCAGGATGGTGGGTTGGAAACTGAAGGCAAGCGATTAAGGAGTGAGCAGGTGTTAAGGAGAAAACACTGTCCTAATTTTCCTAGATGCAAATATCTTCACCAAAATATATAAGACGCATTTAGAGAAAATGAAGATCTGGGCAGTGCAGTGTAAAGGAGGGCAGTAATGGGGACAAAAAGAGACGACTAAGAAAAAAGTTTGATCAAGGTCACTCCTCGGAAGGCTACTTAAGGAGGGAAGGCAATTAATTGTGTTAATAGCGGGATCAGAGCTTATTCCTCACCAGTAGCCTATCTAAGAGCTTATGTAACAGATGAAATTTCAAAAAGCAGTAAGACATTTCCCAGCCAGTAACAGAGATTTCTGGGTGAAAATTATAGGACAAGTACATTAGCGAATGACACAAATTCATGTTTAAATTGCCTAAGCAAAGATTTGAGTGAGAACGTTAGATTCTAGAACTAGAGGGAGTCCTAAAATTGTCTAAGCTAACCCACACTTTACAGAACTAGAAATTGAGGTTCTGGACAGGTTACCTAACCAGTGATAAAGGTCAAAACACACCCCTTCCCCTTGTACTCTCAAACTCAAGGGGGCAAGTTCAGAACGCTTTCAAATACAATACATAAACTATTCTCACTGCTGGCATTTGTAAACTGAAAGTTTACAAAGCAAAATATTTATAGGGGGGTTTCAAGAGCACTATTTAAATAGATTCTCATTAAATCCCAATGAGGAGATAGATTTGACAGGTTGGGAAACGTTGTCTGGTTGTGCAGTAGTAAGTGGCAGAGTGGGAACTAAAGCAAACACCTTTTGAATCCAAGTCCAGTTTGTCTTTTCACTACAAGACAGCTGCTTCTGGCTTTGCAAGATTCTGCAAGATTATACATGCTTCTCAGAATTACACACAAACCAAGTATCCTTCTCTGAAAACAACGTAGGGAGACTCTGGGGATGACCTGGGAACATTGTGTTTGGGGAAGAAATTCTACCACCTAGCTCTGTTTAGTAAACTGGAGATTCAGTCCTGTGCATGCATGGGGGAGTTAGGGTCTCCCATTATCTTCCTCTTTTGTTTATTAGCTGAGTTTTGGTTATATTAGCTGCTTAATGCCTCACTAGCACTAAGAAAATATGGTCAGTTACTTTTAATTACTACCCTTGGAATATTAAAAGATATAGTCTTTGCTGGGCACCGCCAAAATATGTATTTATAGAGTTAAAATCTGCATGATAATGTGGTAGCTGAGGCCAGACCTTGAGAGTCAGAATGCTGGGTTTCAAATTCTGACTTGACCACATAAGCTGTGCAACTTTGGGCAAGCTGCTCAACCTCCCTGGGTCTCAGTGTTCCCATTAGCCAAATGGGGATAATAACCATATCTAACTCATGGGATTCCTGTGACAAATGAGTTAATGAACATGTAACAGGGTACTATTGGGAAGTTACATCCGTTTGGGAAAGGGGAAAGTGGGTGGGACAATGTGTCAAGAGAGCCTGAGATTTAGAAACCATGTGCTTTTTCTGCAGAAAACACAGACCTTGCCAGTGCCAGAGGACCCGGGAACACCCTTTATGTTGTTCTTTCATGTCTTTCATGTTGCTTGTCTGGTGTCGCCCACCCCACTGTTGTGGGGTGCACCGAAAGAGAGACCACATAATTCAAAACTGCAAGCCAATTTGGAGTCTTTTTTAGCCGGCCGGCGACTGCTTCAGAAACTTCCAGGAAGGAAGATTCAGAGAGCAGCCCCCAGAGGTTTTCAAGGTGTGCTTATAAAGGCTAAAATTATGTTGTGGTTTTGCAGTTGCTAGCAAGCAAGTGTATCATAGAAGCAGAAAAATGCTGTTAGCTGTTGCCAAAACATATCCCGTTCTCTCAGTTTCCTAACATTGGTTATTGTTTAACTCTTGGGGACATTCCGCCCCAATGTTGTGGGGACTTTCCCAGCTTGGGCCTGATTGATTGCTTCTGGCCCTCCACACTACAGCATGTCCACTGCTGTCCAGTCCTCCCATCCCTCCCAATGAGTATAGCAAATTTCTTGTTCAAATGGCCCAAGACAATCTTAAGCCCTAAGCCCCTCCCCCACAAAGTAAAACAAAACAAGGAAGATGGAGCCTGCATACTTGACAAGGAGTGACCAACCATCTCGGTATGCCTGGGACTGACGGGATTCCTGAGACTTTCAGTTTTAAAATCAGGACAGTCCCAGCCCAACCTGGGTAAGTAGGCTGCCGTTACCTGAAAGGTTGTTGGGGTTATGATGGCAAAGCCCCCAAACTTCTCCTGCCTGAGAGGTTCCACCAAATCAGGAGGGTGACAAAATCCACTCCTGGTACTGCTAATTTCAAAGCTGTACCACGGAAACATGGCACTTAACACAGAGCTAGCACCATAGTAAACATGCACTCATTCATTCATCCAACATTCATTGAGCATCTAGTACTTTTGGCTGGGAGTGTTTTAAGTGATAGGGAACAAAACAGATAAAGCCTCTGTACTCCTGGAAATTACATTCTACTATGCCGGCATGTGAAAGCAGACAACAAACAAATAGATACATAATGTCAATTAGCGATAAATGCTTTGAAGAAAAAAAAAAAAAAGCAGGGTAAAGCAATAGTGGCTATTCCGGGTCTAACTTAAACAGGTTGATCAGGGAAAGTTTCTTTGAAAAGATGATTACTTGAGCAGACACTTGAATGAAGCAGAGGAGCAAGTCTTGAGAATATCAAATGAGGATAGTAGAGGTAGAGGAGAAACAAAGGGGAAAACTGGGAGCTCAGAGTGCCTGTAACCGGTCAGAAGAAAAGCCCTCCACAGGGATAAAGGGAGCTAGGGAAAGTGGCAGGGATCGAGGTGGCCTAGGCAGCAGGGTTAGGCCAACGTAGGGACTCTGGCTTTTAAATGTCAGCTGTTATTGTAAAGACGACTATATTTCTTTCTCATGCTATGCTGAACGTCGGTCCTATGATCTCTCCTGCTCCTTTCTACTCAGCATTGGTCATTTCGTCCAATGAAAGAATTATCAGCTCTTTGTTCATTCAACAGATGCTTAGGAAGACACAGTTCCAGACATGAAGAGAAAAAGTTTTGCTCTCTCAAAGGGTTTATAATCTAGTTGGCGGATGGGGAAGGTGTCCCGATACTGATAATACGAAAATACAACAGGGTGGGCTTCCAGGGACTCTGCCCCATGACACCAAAAAGAAACGCAGCTTCCATTGCCTGAGAGGGTATGCGTCACTTCCGGCACTCCCAGGGGCATCATGGGAGTTGCCCCGTGGAGGGAAGAGAAGGCCGGAAGTGGTGTCACCGTGGCCGGGTCGGTGCAGCGGTACGAGCGAGTGGGATTCCGAGGTTAGGGTGCGTTTGAGGGTTTGTGCGCTAGGGAAGAGCCTTGTCCTTCTGCGTGATTTATTCACGCTGTGCGATTCCAGAGAGTAATTGTGTGAGACTTTGTGGCCCAGAAGGTGTGAAATTGGGCTTGGAGAGGAAATTAGAATGTAGGGCCCTGACGTGACTGGGCGGGGGGAAAGTTTTAGAAAATTCTCGATTTGCCTCGTCCGATTAGAAGTTTTTCTGTATATATTATAGGGATGCTATTATAGTGCATATACCTATACCTATATTAAATATCATGCCAAAACAAGTTCAGATACTAAGATCTCAGGGTTATCAATTGAATTATGTATCAGAATAGTGGAAACTATTATAATTCTGTTGTGCAAAAAATAATTATTTACCATCTATTCTCTTGATACATTTGTCATAATTTGAGCTTTTACACTGTACAGTACCTCAGTTTCCCTAAGCGAAAGCCATGAGCCTTAGTTTCTGGAGGAACTGAGAGAATATTCTGACCTCATTGTGAAGGTCAGGCTACTGTAAGCTCAGGAAAGACCTGTTATGGTTTTGTTACCCAAGGGAAATGCTTTTCTCCTTCGTCACCGGAGACGCATTGTTTTTCCTTCTCGCCTCCGGAAGCAGAATCTTGGTGGTCCTTGGAGCCAGGAGGGTGGAATCAGGCTGGTAAATTCCGTCGTTAAGTAAGGTTCTTTTCATCAGACCACTGCTGATTCTTCTGCTTCCCCCTTAGGAAAATCTGACTGACGAAGTCCCCAGTGAAGGAGCCTGGGGACACTGGTATGTGTAACATGTGCCTGAGCAAACCTCTCCCACAGCCAGGAGGCAGTTTGCTCACTGACAGCTGCTGTGTTGGCTCTGGAATGTTAATCCTTACAGAAAACTTGGATGAAAGGCAGTAGCTTTTAGTAGCTGTGCTAATGGTCTCATCCATCAAGTGACCTTGTCCTCTTCACCTTCCTGTTGTCAGTTATATCCTTGTCTTTGATGAAAAGTGGATATGAAATCTTCTTAAGAGGCAACTTACTTTTATTTACTTTAAAAACGTGTAACTTTAAATGTTTTTCCAAAGTACACATTGTATAAAGATTGAAAAATATAAGCAGTAAAATTTTAAACGACTCTGAAAATTCTAGCATAGAGATTAACTCGCTACTTAAATTTTGGCTTAAATCTGTTTACACCTTTGTTCCATGGTTGTGTGTGTTCGTAAATACATATACAATCAGGATAGCATACTGTTAGTACTGTTTTATGCCCTACTTTAAAAACCCAACACGTGAGAACATTTCTCATGTTTTACATTATAGTTTTTATTACTTGCACAGTATTCCTTCCTATGAATGTCCTATAATTAACCGATTTTCTATTGTTGAGGATTTAGATGCTCAAATTGTTCTTTAAAATATTCTAGTAAACATAGGTGCATAAATGTTTATGCATATCTTTGAGTATTAAATGTATAGAAGTGAACTTTTTGGGAAAAGGCTGTGGATGTTTTAAGATTTGTAAAAGAGGGGTTACTGGAATCCCTACAGTAATGAATGATATTGCAAAAATGGACAGAGCAGGAGAGTAGTCACTAATGATCTTAATGATCTTGCTAATTGTTGGGTATTGTAAATCTGCAATAATCTGTCCAAAATTACAGGAAAATAAAATGACAAATCATGTAAAAGTTGTGGATTTTACTGAAGTCGATGAAAATGGTATTAGAAATCTGCTTGAATTTTGCAAAGCCACTCACCAATGTGTATTCAGCAGTGTTGGACAAGTTAGCAATTGAAGAACCAAAAACAAAGATGATGACCTAAGAGGTGCTTTAAAGGAATGAGTTGAAGTTCAAAGGATTAGAAAGACCTTTAAAAATATCAGTGAAGTCATGATGCATTTTTTTCTTTTACCTTTTTTTTTTTTGTGAAAAATAACATATATACAAACAAGCAATAAATTTCCAAGTGCATTTTAAACAAGTAGTTATACAACAGATTTTAAAGTTTGGTGTGGGTTACAGTTCCGTGATTTTTCATGTTTCTTCTAGCTGCTCCAAGACACTGGAGACCAAAAGAAATATCAATATATTGATTCAGCATTCATATTCATTTGTTCAATCCTATCTTCTCTATTATACTCTTCCTTCTTTTTTTTTCTTTTTTGTGAAAAAAATAAGATATATACAAAAAAGCAATAAATTTCAAAGTACATTGCAACAACTAGTTGTAGAACAGATTTCAGAGTTTAGTCTGGGTCACAATTGCTCAATTTTAGGTTTTTATTTCTAGCTGCTCTAAGGTACTGGAGACTAAAAGAAATATCAATATACTGATTCAACACTCATACTCATTTGTTAAATCTGATCTCTGTATAACTCCACCATCATCTTTGATCTTTCTCTCACTCTTTAGGGGTATTTGGGCTATGGCCATTCTAAATTTTTCATGTTGTAAGAGGCTGTCAATAATATGGGATAGGGATGAAACCAGTGGATGTTTTGGAAGGGCTGGCCTCTCTGTATTTCAGGACTTATCTGGTCCAGGACCCATCTGGAGGTTGTAGGTTTCTGGAAAGTTACCCTAGTGCATGGAGCCTTTGTAGAATCTTATAAATTGCCCTAGATATTCCTTAGGATTGGCAAGAATGGTTTTGGTTGAGGTTTGGCAAGTTATGATAGTAGCAATGTCTAACTGAAGCTTGAGTAAGAGTAACCTCCAGAGTAGCCTCTTGACTGTATTGGAACTTTCTTAGCCACTGACACCTTATTTGTTACACTTTTTTCCCTTTTTGGTCAGGATGGCATTGTTATCCCATGGTGCCAGGGCAGACTCATCCCTGCAGGTCATTTCCCACACCACCAGGGAAACTTTCAACCCCGAATGTCATGTCCCATATGGGGAGAGGGCAATGGTTTCACTTGCAGAGTTGGGATTACAGAGAGAGAGGCCACATCTGAGCAACAAAAGAGATCCTCCACAGGTGACTTTTAGGCATACCTATAGGTAGGCTAAGCTTCTTTGCTATGCACATAAGCTTCAGGAGAGTAAGCCTCAAGATCAGGGTCTTGGCCTGTTGATTTGGGAGTCCCTAATGTTTGACACAGTATCTGGGGTTTCTCTATTGGTAAAGTTTAATAGTTCCATATTGTTTCTTCCATCCTTCAAGGGACTTTGCCAATACTTTTTGATTATCTGCTTCATATATTCTGGGAAGTATCCAGGTATTTCATTAAACTATACAGGAGTAAAGGCTCTCGTTCTTATTCTGGGCTCCCTGTGTTTGGATTGTTTAAATGATCTATCTAAATGGGTTGGGTTAGATTATGTGCTACTGAAAATTTAGATTTTGGACAAAAGAAACCTTTGTTCCTTTGTTCTCAAATAGTAGGTGAAGTTCTAAAATACATGAAATATATTCCTTACACCAGTATTTTGAATTACCTTAATCCTGACCTGATTGGCTTCGTTCTTATCTCTAAATACCAGTTTATACATATATAAAACATCCTCTCAAAATCCAGAAATAAAAATTACTACTCCAGACTAAATGTGACTGCTATAAGAGCTTACGTCTAGGCCTGTTTTCTTATAAGTACAATATTTGCTGTTTTGTTTCTGGCTTATTTCACCTCACCAAATGTCTCACATGTTCATTCACATCATTGCATGCCTCACAACTTCGTTCCTTTTTGTAGCAGCATAATGTTCTATCATATGCATACATCATCTTTTGCCAATCTACTTTTCAGTCAGTGCGTCTTTCAGCTGCCTCTATCTGCTAGGCCTCATGTATAATGTCCAAAGTCAACAGTCCCTTAATTTTAGATAATTCCATTGTTCTCAAGAGAAAGACAGCAATAAACACACCCTCACCAAATAGAAAATCCATACCTCCCCCTAACTCTTGTCCCTCCCCTCTTTATGTACCCCTGGTATTGCTGTGATACTGTTGATGTTTTCCTCTTAAACATAGCCCATAGCATGCAATAGTATTTTTCCCCCATACCCTGAAACTATACACTCTTTGCACAAGATTCATACCTTTGAAGTAGTTCATGCAAGAACTTATTTAAATTTGTAGTGTTAATCTTGGGACACGCATCATACATTTTTGTAAAAAAGAAAATGACATTCATTATGACTGCATTGCATAAATTAAACATAAAGGAGGCCATATTATGCTAAGATTATAAGAAAATTCTATCCCTTTCCCCCCAGCTCCCGCATTGATTCATTCTTTGTCCTAAGACTTAGGAGAGAGTTGCAGTTATAACCTAAATTTTGTGAAATGTAACTGAAAGTAAGCCTTACTTCAATCATTTTAGTCTCATTTTAAGATAAAGCCCCCTCACATTTTACTATGAAATTTTGGAACTTATTTTAACTTGGAATCACTTTTATTTTTATTTTGCTTTTTTATTTATGTTATTGGATTCACTTTAAATGGGTGTTTTCCTAGATATTAATTGTGGAAAATCCCAAAAAAATCTAACAAAAAGCTCCTAGAACTAATAGGTGAGTTTAGAAAGGTTTCAGGATACAAGATGAATATAAAAATCAATTGTACTTCCTGGACACTGAATTTGAAATATAATGCCATTGACAAATGCACAGTAAAAGGGAAAAAAACTGAGATGGAAATCTAAAAGATTGTATGCTGAGAATGACAAAATGCTGATGAAAGAAATCATCATGTTTTAAATCATCATGTTATTAAATATGTATTAAATAAATGGAGAGACATATTGTGTTAATGAATTAGAAGACAACATAATGAAGATGCCAGTTGTCTCATATTGATAAGCAGGTTTAATGCAGTTCCTTAAGAAATTATTAGTTTGACTTTCAGTGATAGACTGTACTATAATTATTATTATTTCCTCAAAGCTCTGTAATTGTAGTATATTTTTTCCCAATGAAAAATTTTAAAATAGCTATATGGAGGTGTAACTGACATATGATAAACTGAACATATTTAAAATGTGCAATTTGATAAATCTTGTCATATGTATATACCTGTGAAGCCATCTCCACAGTCAAGATAATAAACAAATTCATCATTTCCAAAAGTTTCCTTCTGCCCCTTTACCATTCTCCTTACCCTCCCTCCCTGTGTCCTATCAACCTCCCCTTTCTGGTTTCTTTTTATGGTTACCAGTGTCCTGGCAACCACTGGTCTACTTTCCTTCACTATAGATTCATTTGAATGTTCTAGAATTTTATATAAATTAATATGTACTCTTTTTTTATGGTCTGGTTGCCTTCACCTGGAACAATTTTTTTTTTTCATGGGTAGGCACCGGGAATCGAACCCAGGTCTCTGGCATGGCAGGCGAGAACTCTGCCATTGAACCACCGTGGCCCACCCCAGATTAATTATTTTGAGATTCATCCAAGTTGCTGTATGTATTAATAGTTTATTGCTTTTCAGCTTAGTGTTCCATTGTATAGATATGCCACAATTTATTTATCCATTCACATGATGTTGGTCATTTGGGTTGTTTTTAGTTTTTGGCTATCACAAATAAATATGCTCTGAATATTTATGTTCACGTCTTTATGTGGACATATGGTTTCATTTTTATTGGGTAAATACATAGAAATGGAATGTCTGGATCATACAGATAACTTTTTAACTTTTGAAGAAAATGCCAAACTTTTCGAAGTGATAGTACCATTTTACATTACCGTTCTCAGGTATGAGAAGTCCAGTTCACCTCCTTGCTAACACTTGTAACTCTAGCCAGTGTAATAGGTATGTAGTGGTTTCTTAATGTGTTTTAATTGGCATTTCCCTAATGACTAATAATGGTGAGCATCTTTTCTTATGCCTGTTCATCATCTGTATATCTTCTGTGGTGAATGTTTAAATCTTTTCCTGTTTTTTTAAAATTGGGTTGTTTGTTTTCTTTTTATTGAATTTTTAGATTTCTTTGTATATTCTGGATACAAGTCATTAGTCAGGGATATATTTTGCAGATATTTTCTTTAAGTCTGTGGCTTATGTTTTCATTCTCTTGACAATTTTTTACAAAGAGCAGAAAATTTAAGTTTTATTCAAGCCAAATTTGTCAATTTTTCTTTTTATGGTTCATGCTTTTGGTGTTCTATATAAGAAATCTTTACTTAATGCAAGGTCACAAAGATTTTCTCTTATGTTTACTTGTAGATGTTTTTGTGATTTATAGTTTTGATTTCCTTTGTGATCAAAACTAGAATTTTGTTTAGGAGAATATTTTGATATTTTTCCTTTTTGTTTTAAAGTTTTATTATTAATTTTAGGGTAAAATCTGAGATTGTGGCCTATGCAATTTATACTTTGAAAGATTGAGGCTGATCATATTAGGATTGTAGTTTTGTTCTACCGCCTTGCCTCTTTGAGCGGCCAAACTCAACGTGTCAGATCACACCAAACCTTTCTGTTCTCCTTTGTGCCTCCTTTCCTAAGTTTTCTCTCTCTTTCTCTGCCACCCTCTCACATCCCATATCTAGTTCATCAGAAAATCCTGCCTGCTATCTTCACAGTACGTCCAGAATCCAAACCATTTCTCATCACCTTCCAATGTTATTTCTCTGGTCTAAGTCAGTTATTTATCTTTCATTTTGCGGTAGTCTGACAGTTTCTGCCTTTGCCTCCTTACCGTTTGTTCTCTACACAGCAGAGTAATTCTTTTAAAATGTATGTTAATGTCACTCCTCTGCTCAAAACCCTCCAAAGCTTTTCCATCTCACTATGAGTAAAAGCACAGGTCGTTAGAATGCCTGCCCCAGGCCCTACATGATCTGGTTCCTGTTTCCTCTCTTATGTCATAACTATCTTGCTTACTCTCCTCCAGCCTCACTGACCTCCTCCCTATTCTGATGATTTTCCAATCTGTCCCTGCCTCAGGGCCTTTGCAGTTTGTGTTGTTCCTTCTGACCTGGAAATGCTCTGACCTTGGCTTGTTCACTTGGCTCACTCTCTTTCTTCCTTTAGGTCTTTGCTAAAATGTTGTCTTACTGGAGAGGCCTTTTCTGACTACTTTCTACAAAGTAGTACCTGCCTCCCCCTTTTTAATTTTTCATCAACACTGATCATGACACCTTGCATAGTTACTTATTTGTTTATTGCTTTTCTCCCCTTATAGAATATAAGCTCCCAGAGGGCAGGAATGATGTTTTTTGTTCACTGCTGCAACCATAGGACCTATACATGCTAAGTGCCTGACATATGGTCCATGCTCAGTGACTATTTGTGGAGTGCATAAGCTAATATGTCTATCAGGAGGGCAGCCTCAGGGAGTATTTGCCATAGTAATTTGAAACAGTCTAGAGCTATGACTAGAAATAAGCTTTGTAAAAGATATTTGTTGTATGTGGGGAGAGAAGGGGACATTGGGTGGTGATGAAGGAACAAAATATTTAATGCTCTGAAAAGCCATTACTAGCTAGATGAGAAATGTATTTGAGAGAAATTAATTTTGACAATATTTAAAAAATGGCAGTCAGATTTAATTGATAAATTTATTGTAGTTTTTATTTATTCACATTGAAAAATAAACATTATAAATCAAGTGGCCAGAAATATCACATTTTGTGCATTTCTTCAGCCACTTGACAGCATCAGATAGGTGTGTTTACTCGGCACTAATTTTTGTGTGAACCTCTAGGCTCTTCACCCGCAATTTGTTGACCTGGGACTCAGCAATGTCAGCCTGCTCCTCAGCCTCTTCCAGTTCATGTTGGAGCTTCCGGAACTTGGCAAGGTTAGCATTGGACTGTTCTTCCTAAGAATAGAGATAAAATTGTGAGAATAAGAATTTGTGGTTCTCAGTTTACATGATTCTAGACAGGATTATTTCCTCAGATCACATGTTTGCTTCTTATGGGTGGTTTGCCAATGTCTGACTTAAAATCTGTCCAGAATTTGTAATTTCAAGTTGCAGTTTTTCACTTTAAGGAATGAAAGAAGAAGCAGTTTTGAAATGGAGAGGACATCTTTATTATGTGAAACCCATTTATTTGTGAAATCTGTTCATTGTCTGTGGACTGGGTGGGAAGGAGGAAGAGAGACCCATGGACCTTTATACAGTTTAGTAAGAAGCTGTAGGATCAGATTATAACTCTGGGAAATCCCACTTAAACTTTTTTTTTTTTTGCCATATATTTTGACTTTTGTGTACAGAGTAAAAGAAAAGTTGTCTACAGAGAAAATCTGCCCTGTTGCTCTGACTTATTAATATCTGTGCCTCTCCCTTTCTTCTTTTTTTCCTTCCTTCCTACCTACTTCCTACTTGCCCCATTGTATCTGAAAGAACAGGGGGACAACCAGAAGAAGTATAGCAGGAGAATCTTCCAACATGTCTTTACAGTAGCTATGGCAAATGCAGAGAGAGGAGCCCTGATAGGTGACACTGGTAATGGCAAACGAGTCAGTTGGATTAAAAGATTTATGTTGGGATTTTGAGAACATTTGATTTTGTGCATTTCTAGATGGGGAAGAATAGTGATCATGGTGTTAATTAGAAGTTTGACCATATTTTTTGCAGCTATCAATAAGTTTCTATTTGAAACTTTCTCTCTTCCTCCATACCAATTGCTTAATGATAGGAATATCTCTTCTTAAAGTCTTACTCTTGTATTGGATTTGGGGGTTAAGTACATAGCTGTAAAAGTATCTTTCTTAAAATGTGAGTGGTGTTTTCTTCTTTGTTTCCTTGCTCCTCATTAACACGTCTTTTAATACCTTTTTATAATCCCCAAAGAAGTTTGTTTCTTTCCTCAAGGGCTTAAAGATACTTACAGCCTCCTCAGCTTGTCTCTTGTACGACTTTACTTTCGCCTGCAATTTATCCACCAGATCCTGCAGCCTGAGAACATTCTTGCGGTCTTCCTCAGTCTGAAAGGTTGAAAAATGACCTTTATTCAATCCAAAGAAATAAGCCTACTAGAGGTGATGAAATTAGTGACTTTGTTGTGATGGCAGGTGGACCTGGGGAACCCTGATTAGTTTTGAGGCCTCTCTCATAATACTAACAGTAGTTTCTCTTGTTAAATGTCCTCTGTGTGCCAGCCTCTATATTACTATTCACATCTTCTCTATCCTCACTTCCCTACCATGGAAAGTAGAGGCTGTTATTCCTGTTGTTCCAAGTGAGGAAACTCAGGTTTAGAGTGTTGAGAACTCACCCAAGTTCAAAAAGCAAGAGAGGCCAAATTAGGACCAATAGCCAATGTATTTGCGTTTAAAACCCATTGCTGTTTCCCCTTACGCAATATTCCAAAGGCCTCCCTAATCTTCTTAGCTTAGTATAGGTCTATGGTAAGCAACAATGTCATTTGCCCTGGTTTTTACCAAGTTAATGTGTTTCTATTTGTGAATGTCATATAAATAGTCACCAGGTTTTCAGTTTATCTCTGAGCAGGACGTTGGATGTTATAGGAAGCTGTTCCCCTTACCTGGTAAGTGAGTTCCTTTACTCTTCTCTCATATTTCCGTAAACCTTTAACAGCCTCAGCATTTCGTTTCTGTTCATTTTCAACTTCTCCTGATGCGCAGGATCTTTCCTTCTTCATGTTCAAGAGATGCCTTAACAAAACAATGATCAATTAATAATGGAAAATAACTTGAATATTTGGAATATTCCCTCTGAGCCATATTCTAATTAATGTCAGTTTGCTGAATTTTTCAAAGCAGATACAATAGTTCCAGGAACTTGCTAGGTAAATCATTCTTTTGTTTATTCAAGCACAGATTATATAGGGTGGCTCTTTAATAAAAGTGCTTTGTAAAGTATAATGTTCTATACAAACATTGCTCATGTTAGTAACAAAATTATATGATGAATACTTAAACGTGAAGTTAACATGAACTCTCAATCTGTTTTATAAATTAAAATGTTCAGATGTGATATATTAATTCTTGGTGTAGAAATGCTCAGTTTTAAAGCATGTTTTTTTTTCTGATTATATAATACATACTCTTTGTAGAATGTTGGGGCAATACATAAAAACAAAAAGAAAAACTTCCTTTTTATACTCCCACTCGGCAATAACTATTTTAATGTGGTGCATTTTTTTCCTAGACTTTTTTCTTATTTACATATTTTTATGTAATAGAAATTATAATGTAAATTTATGTCTTGCTTTGAAAAATTGCTATCATAAACATGTCCCCATGATTAATGGGGAAACATTTAATGACTTTATAAAGTTCTATCATATGGATGCAAAAATCAACTCAAAATAGATCAAATGCTTGATAATTTCTTAGTGTTGTGGGATTGGGTATGTGCTTAAGCTTTGCCTCCACTTAAGGTTATTTTCTTGGTATACAGTCTTAAAAATAGTAGTGATGTGTCAAAGTGTTTCCATTTCTAAGGCTTTTGATAATTATTGCCAAATTGCCTCCATAAAAGTTCTCCTGGTTTAAATTTTCACCAGCTCCTTGATAGTGTATCCATTTCACAGTACCATTGCCCTCTTTGAGTGTTTTCACTGATGTTTTCCTTAGCTATTATTCCTCAACATAATGATCTATACCTCTGCTTCCTCTAAGGCAGCTTGAATATCACATTTCTCTTGTTCCACTTGCTTCTTTATTTTCTCCAAATTCATGAATTTGCTTCCCTCCTTCAGCAATCTGCTCAGTGAGGTCGGAAATCTCTTCTGTTAGTGAACAGACAAGGGAGAAGTGGTCAGACAGGCGGCAGAAAGGAGAGGTTCTGCCAGGTCTGTGTGGCATGTAGTAGTTAAAGAGGACTCACGCTGCAAGTTCTTGTTTTCTCTTTTTAGTGTTTCCAGCTGGTCAAGGGATTCCTCATAAGCATTCTTCACCTTGAACAGCTCAGTGCTGAGAGAACAGGTTTCTTTCTGGGAAGCCTCAAGTTCAGCCTGAGTTTCTTCATACTTCTGTTTCCAATCTGATAGCACCTGAAAAAAGCCAGCAAATCATCAGCCTATGCAAAGAGAAACGGAGACCAAGTAAAATATAACATTTAAATGGGCTCGGCCACCTTATCAAAATTCCTTTGCTTCTTATCAAGAGCTGCACAGGCAGCATTAGATCTTTCCACGTCCAGCATGAGGTCCTCCACCTCATTCTGGAGCCGCTGCTTCGTCTTTTCAAGGGAAGCACGTTTGGCGTTCACAGCTTCTACATGTTCCTCAGCTTCCTGCAGACGCTGGGCCAGCTTCTTCCTGTAAAGTTGACCAGGCAGTCAAGGAGAGTGTGCAAGAGCAGAAGCAAAGTGATAACCTCCTTTTCATAGTCCCATTTCTGTAATGGTGTAATGGGTTTTTCAAAACTGTGAGTGCTAAAATTTCTTTCTAGATTGATAAACTGTACAGAAAAGTCTAAGGTGGTGAACAGTTGGATGCAAGTCCTTTATACTGTGGAATCCTCAGAAGCCTCTGTTGCTACTGCCATTACTTGTGTCTTACTACATTAATTCAGGATTTTCAGGACCTCTGATGGAGTAGGGTTGTGGAGGGTGAGTAGCCAATTGATTTTTATATCCTGTCTCACTCCAAAAAGGATTTGAGGCTAGCTAGATATTGTATTGGAAAAATATATACTGAGTATATTCTTTTGATTTCTCAGACTTTACATTTTATGTACTTTTCTCTTAGAAGAATAGCCTGTAAGCATATAAATTTGGACAATTTCACCAGAAAAAAAAAAAAAGAATAGATGAATCTGGGTAATTCATGCAGGCTAAGCAAAGGCAGAGTTACTTTTTTTTTCCTTCCTTATCTACTTTTTGTTTCATTCCAAATTCATGCTAAGTGTACATCCTTGAATTACAAAGGAGTCCTTAACCCTAATGTCTGAGAAGAATCACTTAAAGGTCTCCTTTTGTCTGTATACAAACTAAGAATTTACTTCATTTAGACCAATCCTGGCCATTATGCTTAGTTTCATAGACTCTAGCATGAGTTTTAGGGAAAGGTATGTTTACTGCTCTGCTGAAGAAAGTGGGCTCTGGATTAAGAATGTCTAGTTCTAATCCCAGCTATAATATTCATTAGCCATGTGACATTGGGTTAGATACTTAATCTCTTGCAGAGTCAATTTCTTTACTTGTAAAATGGGATAAAAATAATAATGCCAACATAAATGTTGTTGTGAAAGCTTAATGAGCCAATATATACAGAGTTCTGGACCCAAAATATGGACGTAGTAAATGTTAGTTTGTATGATGATGATGATGATGATGATGATGATGATGATGGTTCATTCTCAACATCCCAGATGCTGCATTTGGTAACTAAGAGACCGTGTCTCTTTCCTCCTCCAGACATTCACTGCACATACTTGGCCTCCTCCAGCTCCTCCGTGCGCTGGATGGCATCCGTCTCGTATTTGATCCTCCACTGAGCAACCTCACTGTTGGCTTTGGACAGCGCCCTCTGCAGCTCAGCTTTGCCTTCCTGCTCCTCCTCATACTGTTCCGGCAGCAGTTCGCAGTCATGGCGAGAGGATTGCAGGGCATGGGCCAGGGCATTCTTGGCCTGTGGAAGCACCAGTTCAGTAACTTTAAATTCATTGATTTAACTTATACATTCCAAGTAGAACCTATGTGGACACCTTCAGAGTTGATCATCCAAGAAGATCTTTGGTCAAACTTACTTTCATTTCTTCCTCTAGCTGATGTTTCAGCTCCTCAGTCTCCTGAGTAGATGCTTGTTTGCTCCTTGAAAGCTGGGAGACTAAAGCATCTTTCTCATCTAATTGCCGGGAATATTCGCCTAAGAATAGAAGTAAAAGAAGAAATTAATGGCATAAAGAACTAAGTCTTAAGCTTACCTTTATTAAATATATGCCTTAGTCCTTATGAATATTGTTATAAAATGGATTATAACTGAAGATTAAAAGGCAAAATTGTCATAGGGTTATAACAAGGAAATTAGTCTGTTCATTCATTTTTATTTTTTTCTTTCTGACCTGCTCACCACATTCTATTAGTTTGTCTCCCTCTAAAATGGAACTGTTGTTCTTTATTCAAAACCCTTTGAGTCATCTTTTTCTAGCACATGGTTACAGGACCCAGAGAAGATGTCTTTACCTGCTTCTGTCTGTAAGCGTGATCTCTGAGTTGTCAGATCATTGATTACCCGCTGCTGCTCTTCCTCCTTAGCTTTAAGTTCACTCACTTGATCCTCTAGTGTACAGCACATTTTTTCAAGATTTCCCTATGGTTCACACGGCAATGAAAGATGACATGCAATGCAGTTAAAAAAAAAAAAAGCTGAAACGATTCTTAAAATATTTTTAGACTGAATAACTTTATGTCAGATTTGAGTAGAAAGTTATGGCATTAGTTCTATGAATCACACCAGTATTCAAGCACGATGAAGGCATAATGTCCCTATACTTATTCCAGTGGTACAGACACTTGCTTAAAGTGGATTTTGAAATCATATTGCTGGGTCATTCAGAGACAATATTGGGTACCTTGGCTTTGGAGATGGCCTCTGCATTACTGCTGAGATCATCAGTCTCCATCTTCAGTTCACTCTTCTCCTTCTCCAGTTTCTGCTTCACCCTCTGCAGGTTGTCAATCTGCTCCCCCAGCTCAGCCACACTGTCCGCGTGCTTCTTCCTCAGGGTGGCTGCCGTGGCTTCATGCTGCAGGGTGGCTTCCTCCAGGTCCCGGCGCATTTTCTGGAACTCGGCCTCCCGCTTCTCAATCTGGGCAGAAGTCGCCCCGCCAGCTTCTTCCAGCCTCTCGCTGATCTCCTCCAGTTCCCGGGAGAGGTCGGAATGCTGCTTCTCTGCTTTGGCCCGAGAGGCCCGTTCTGCCTCGATTTCCTCTTCCAGTTCCTCAATGCGGGCCTGGGAGTGTTAAGTCAATATTAAGAGTAATTCAGGGCAATTTCAGTTTTTTTGTTGTTGTTGATATGTGGGAAAGATGGAGGTAAGATGACTCACCTGCAACTCCTTTATCTTCTTCTGTAGTTGAATTTCTATTGCTTGTTCGTCTTCAATTTTGCTTATCAGATTGTTGATTTCAAATTCTTTCCTTTAGACAGAAGAATAATACAAATTAATACCCATGTTAATTGAAGGATGTTATCACATAGAACTTTTTTCTAAAGCTCCTACTTTTTCAGTTTTTCATCAAGTTGCTGTTTGTCATTTTCTACATCCATTATGGACTCTTGGGCCAATTTTAGGTCACCCTCCAGTTTCCTTTTTGCTCTTTCTAGATCCATTCGAAGTTTCTTTTCTTGCTCCAGAGACCCTTCGAGCTAATGAGAAAGTAAAATAAGTTAAAAATGGAAAGAGTTTTAAAAATGTTTCAAAAGGATATTTAAAATACACTTACATCATCCACTTGCTGTTCCAGCTTGGCTTTAGTTTTGGTCAGGGTGTTCACTTTGTCCTCTTCTGCCTGCAGGTCATCCAGGGTCTGCTGGTGGGCCTCTTGGAGGGCTTTCTTCTCCTTGGTCAGCTTTGCAATAGTTTCATCCAGGCCTGCCATCTCTTCTGTGAGGTTTTTCACCTAGAAAGGTAAATTAAAAGGAGATGATTGCCACTCTAAAACAGCTTAGTTGGAAGGAAGAACCTGTAAACATGATTTCTACCTTATTTTCTGTGGCATGTTTCTCCTTTTCAACCTTGGCCAGTGTCAACTCAAGGTCATCTATGTCTTTCTTGAGCTCTGAACATTCATCCTCCAGTTTCCTCTTCTTGGCTGTCAGCTCAGCATTGATCTCTTCCTCATCCTCAGCTCTCTCGGTCACCTCCTTGATTTTGGCCTCAAGCTGGATTTTGTTTTTGATCAATTGCTCACACCTTTCCTCTGCATCAGCCAAGGCGTCAGCTTCCTGTGGAGAGAGTTATTAAGATATTTAGAGAGTTGGTTACTTATTCTGAACTTGCTTTTTGCACAAAATAGTAGTGTTTATCAAATTTGGATGAGTTTTTTGATATGCATAGAAAATTAAGCCTAATGGCCTGGGAAAATGCAGCCAATTAGAAGAGAAGTGAGATTATAGCTTTAGAAGCAACCTATTTGGAAAATGATTGGATTGCAGCCTTTGGCAATTAAAAAGGTAGGATGTAGAAGAGTGGAAAGACTTCTAGATTGGGCAAAAGGGAGCTTGTAATCCTGTCCTAATATTGCTTCCATATGTCTAACCATGAGTAAATTGCTTTACTTCTCTTATTCTCAAGTTCCTCTTATATAAGTAAGCGCATTGGAATAAATGATTGCTACGAGCAATCCAAAGATTTTTATTTTGTTGAATAGGTTTAGTTTTAGTTTTGGCTGTTTCCTAACTCCCTCAAATAACTAGTTGTTGGATTAGATTAATGATAGAAAAGAAAAAGAAAAAAAAAACTTAAATAATTTTGTACCTGTGAACACATGTCTATGCAGCATTTTTATACACTCATATCTTCCTGATAGTCTACAAGCAGTGCTGTGATTGTCCAAAATTTCCATTCCCATTTACAGGATAATCTATTAATCTCCAAATTAATTTTAGAATATATTAGAACATATAATTCTGAGAAATTGTATAGCTCAGTAAAAAATTTGTTTTGTATGCTCTGTGGTGGGGTCACATTTCATTATATTTTTCCTTGTGAGACTCCCATTATTTCAGCACCGTTTGTTGTTTTTGTTTGTTTTGCTTGTTTGTTTTTTGGGAAGTTTGTGGACCTGGAATCGAACCCGGGTCTCCTGCATGGATGGCGAGAATTCTATCACTGAACTACCCTTGCACCCCCTCAGTAAAGTTTTTATAAATGACTAATTAGAGGACTCAAATAAAAATCAATTCAGCCACTACCTTATTAGATTACTCTGCAATGAAGAACTTCTTTTAAGTCACAATGTTTGCGTTGTTAATACCTTAAGTTTTTAAAATATTTAATTGAATGACTGAGGACTTCCCAGGATTCCTTTGCTTTTATTTTTAGCAGCAGTGCACTCAATAAATGGTTGTGTTGACTGACTGATGTTAATAATTAACTCTGAAAAAGTGTTAAAATTAAGACGTCATGATCCTATGCTTTCAGAAAAATGTGACTTCCATGTAAGTGAGGCTATCATAGTGAAAATTTGGAAATAGCTTTAGAAATTTGGGAAAACTGTCCGTTTCACAGATTTCTTCATGACATTGCTGGACTTGTAATTTGAGAGGCTATGGCACTGGCAGTCCATGGCACTGGTGCCTGTCTTAACCCCCATTGTATCCTTTCTGAACCAATAAAGGAGGTTTTAAGAACTCCAAGGATATATTGAAGGAACAGTGAAAGAGGGTATAATTTTCTTACTTATACCTAAATAAACTAATTGAGCTAAGTTCTTGGGGGCTGGTGAAAGGAGATAGACAAACAAGAATGCCATCTTTGTTGAATCTAAATACAATCTCTTAGACTCGTGTTAAGAAAATAGGAATATATTTTCAAGTTGTGACAAAGTACCCAAGGCAAGTTGGTAAGTATCTGCCTGAGATTTAGAGGACTTGCCTTAAACTCCTTCCTTCATGGCTGTTAAATTTTGTGATATATTGAATAAATTCTTTAGCCTTCTCTTCCCATTTGTAATGTGGAAATAATTGTAACAACCTCATAGGAATATTGAAAGATAAGTGAAATACCAAAAAAAAGCAACTTGAAACCTTTTTCAAGGAAAGGCCCTTTGTAAATCCAAAGTATATGTGTATGCTAGAAAACCTTCAGTGATCCTTTATATTCTGACTATGAGATACTCACAGATTGAACCTGGAGTTGTGGGTCATTTTTCTCTTTTAAGAGAGTGACCATTTTTTCCTCCAGTTCCTTCCTTTTAGCTTCTGACTTTGCCAGGCTTTCTTTAGTTTTCTCAAACTCTTCTTTCATGGTGGCCATCTCCTTCTCAGTCTCTGCGCTCTTGAGGAGGGGCTTGATCTTGAAGAACAGTTTCATCCAGGGCCAGTGCTTGACATTCATGAAAGCTCGTACGTTATACTGGATGCAGAAAAGGGCTTCTCTGAAATGACATGAAAATAGTGTAGAATGATCCATTAGATGCCTTGTTATTATTGGTTATTCCACAATGAATCTCCTTTTAATGACTGTCCCCCAATATATATAGGATATGCCTAACACAGTATATGTTATTTGCATGTTTTATACACATACATGTATGCAGAAACTCTGAACTCATAGTAGTCTACAAACCACTTATTCAAGTAGGTTACTAATGTTGAACATTCTGTATTCTCAAGTCCCTGTCAAAGTAGCTAAGAAGCTGACTTTAGAAGGTGAATATTTTGCATGAGCAACAGTAGCCACTTTTAAGATCATTTGGCATATTAGGATATTGATGATTTGGGAGTGAGCATAGCAGTTGCAACATATATATGTGATTTAGGAAAAAGCATAGGTTGCTTTCTGAATTGCCTTATCTATAGAGCTAATGATTTATTATTATATTCTTGAATCCCCTTCCTTTCTCATGATCACCAGAGAATTATCTCCTCTCTAAACTTCTGTTGTCAGCTTCTTCAGGTAATTTACTGGTTTTTCTCACATTCTTTCAACTTCCTCAGTTTTATTTGAAGAACTAGATTGTTAACATCTGCAGGGCATTTAGCATGGATTATGCTAGTCCACTTCCAAGTTTTGGTTTATTTAAATACAATTTAAAAATTATAGTAAAAAATACTGCTTCTGCACACCATAGCAATAAGGCTTGACTACTTTGTAGTAATGAGTGTGTTTCTTAAAGCTAGTTGAAGCAGAAATTCCATTTTCATAGGTTGAAATTTATAAGAACTGTAACTTTGAGAAGGTAGATACCAAGACACAAATCATAATGTAAATACATGGAAAAGATAGGAATACTTATAATGCGGTGCCTAAATAAGTACAGATGAACAAAATGAATGTAAAATGTGGGTGCAAAGAGAGAGAATACAGTAATGTTGGGTATTTAGAGCTGGGTGAGGTTAAGTAGGGAAAGGGAAAATGGAAGCTTGAATTGGCAAGTAGATAAATTGGGATGAGAGAAGAAGACCTGGACAAATACAAGAAGAGGAGACAGCAAATTTTTTAGCCTGGCAAGGAAAGGATATGCGATTGGACATGATGGATGAGGTAGGGAATAGAGAGGGCCTTGACAGACAGACAAGGCAACTTGAATTTAACATTGGAGACCATAGGGAGCCACAAACTGAGATATGGCCAGATGAGAACCATGTTCACTGTAAATTATTCCTTCAGCTTTATGTGAGATGTATGGAAAGGGAGAAATTGGATCCATGGGAGAAGTTTTGGAGGACATCCAGGCGTTGAGGGGTTAAGCAAAGGCTGATGTGTTGGAGGGGCAGTTTCTGAACTGGATGAAAGGCATATATTAGCCACAAAATGAAAGAGTTAATGAATGAGGAAGGCTGATAGCTAGTCCCTAAAGGACCCTTAATTCTGGTATTGTCTGGTTCTTACCTTCTTTGTAACATCTGGTATTCTACTCTCATTAGGAAGCCCCTACAGACAGCTTGAGTTCTTGTTATAATCTGAGCTAGCTTTTCATCTCTCATTTCTTCTAGGAGACCCAGAAGACCAGCTTTGAAGAAAACCTGGAGAAAAGAAGAGTCACAAATCATCCCCTTGCTATGAGAGACACAGAAATGTCGGAAGGTACTTGGATCAGATGTAAATAAATAACAACTATACCTTGGTATGTCCGAATTTATATTGGGTGTGATCGATATCAATAGAGGCAAGCAGTTTCTCAGAAGCCTTCTTGCTAGCAATGAACTGTCCTTCTGGAATAGCATTTTTTGCATTTAAAACCTTATATCTGTCCAAGTAAACAAGAATGATTAGGAAGGTGTGACCACATATGCTAACAAAACGACACAATAAGAAACATCAATAAAAATCTGAGAGAAAGAGGAAAAGTAGAAAATCCTACTGTTCCTTAAGGTCCAAGTAAAATGGTACGATTTTCTATAGTCTAATACATGCCTCCTTACCATTTTTCAGAAACGTCATTTCTTCTTGCCTGTTACTCTGTCCTACTAACACAAGATTATATAATTTGACTTCTTAATTTTATAATATATACTAAATAGGATACATGAAATACAGTGAACAGAGGACAGCCGTTAAAATGAGAAAATATGCCTGGCATACATTAAAATACAATAAAGAGGGACTGACCTTTGTTTAAAATCCCCATATAAGATTCTGCTGGGGAACCCTTTCCTGCAGATCCAAATGCCTTCAAGCACACCGTTACACCTCAGCTGGTGCAGGACAAGTTCATGTTCCATTGCCCCTAAAAATATTTCAGAGTATTTACTAGTGGAAACTGAATTCTAAAACTTGTGCCTGCTTGATTTTTTTCATGCTCTTGAGTCTTACCAGGAGTTTTGGTTTCGTTGGGAATAATACACCTTACAAAGTGAGGATGCGTGCTCCTCAGGTTGGTCATCAGTTTATTTAAATTTTCCTAGGAAACCAGAGAGAAGGGACTTTATGAGAAAGTTAGATTTCAGATTGCTTTTTAATACTTGTATTTTTTGATACTTTCTTAATTAACATAAGCATAGGAGGCTTCAGTTACTCAGTATTTCAAATGTCTCAGGGATTTTAGCCTGCCAAGAAACCAAGAACCAAAGTGCTAGGAAGAAATGCAAAATCTCCAAGGTATTTATTTATCATACTTAGAAATTGTCTTATAAATAAACTGCAAATTCAGTAGCCTTCTGCAGAGGAAGTGTTCTGGATTGAGAGTGAGAAGGCAAAAGGATGTGGTCTCAGCTCTGCCACTCACAAGCTGCCTGACTATAAAATCCCTTTGGTCTCTCTGGGCCTCATTTGAAAATAATGGAAATTATCTCACAGGTCTCTTCCATTTCTCTCAGTGCTAATTTTCAGACTAGTATTCGGTGGTAACTCAGGTTAGTAAATTTCCTAATTTCTGCCATTCCTTTCTCAGGCTTATTATTTCCTGGGATCTCTAACCTCTTGTTTTTGTTTAATTTTTCGAGTATAAAAATTATGAGACAGTGTAACCTTGTGTGGGTAGATCTTGGGGTATTGAGAAAGATCTGCAGTCTGGGGCATGTGAGTGTGAAGTTCTCCAAGCATAGAGGAAATGGTTATAGCAAAGGGTGCTGTTTTAGTCAACCATAGAAAAATCATATTAAATATTTCTAAATATTCCTTAGGTATACTCTTTGAGAGGGCAAAGTTTTTTCACATCTTAATTAACTATTAGGAAGTAACATTCACTAAATAATGTGTGTTTCTAGTCTTGAAAACATGTTCAAGGTGAGATCATTCAGGTTGGTAGTAAGAAAGAAAAACAAGGGAAGTTTCCTGTTTAGGTCTTTGGGCATATAAACATTTTAGTTTTAAAAGAAATTAAATGTAGTCATACAAATTCTAATTAGAGCAGCTCTTAGTTCAGACATTTCATATACTCCCTTTTGGAAGTGCCAGTTAACAAGAAATTAATAATAGACGAGATATATAGGAAAAAAACTACCTATTGCATACTATGGACTGTATTTAACAGGAATCTATCACTAGTATCACAGTAATACTATAGGTGAATAATTGTGGGGAGGGCACGGGGATAAGAGTTTTGAGGTGTTTGGGGTTTTCCTTTTGGTGTGGGTATGTCTGTTACTTTTCTCTTTGGAGCAATGAAAATTGTCTAAAATTGAGAGTGATGATTGTACAACTAAGTAAGGATATTGTGAGACATTGATTGTTTATTTTGGATAGAGTATATGCTATATGACTCTATCTCAACAAAATCTGCAGATTCAAAATAAATAAATAAGCAAACAAAAAAAACCCCTCATTATATAATAAGAAAGCTTCTAAGAACCTTGTGGCATTCTTGAATAATTAGGTAATAATAATAAAGAATGGGTGACGTATCCTTCCCTATAGGAAAGGTGTTAGCCTGGCTATATTTTGACGAGTGAATATTTAAAGTGATGCCTACTAACATTCCCTTTCTTCCTAATTTAGTCTAAATCTGTAATTATGACAGTTCATAGAAACTGAAAAGGTTTTTCAAATTAAATTTGTATGTTACCCTGAAAAGAGCTGACACGGTCTGGAAAGAAGAGCCCTTCTTCTTTGCACCTTTCTTTGCGCCGCCATCTGAATTAAAAAAGAAAACCCATCAATTAAAGTAGACTCCTCGAGACTGGAATCTTACTTGCACATTCTTTGGGAATGGTTATAATTTAGATTAAGGGCACAGAAAGTACCTGCTTCAGCACTAGAATATGTGGAAAAGAGACTGGCCAGAGTCTTCATTGCAGATTTCTGATAAAGCCCAACCACAGTGTCGTTCAGAGGGTCCTTATTTTTGTCCAGCCAACCAGTAATGTTATAGTCCACGGTACCAGCATAGTGAATCAGTGAGAAGTGGGTCTCAGCCTTGCCTTTGATGACTTTGGGCTTTTGGAAGTTGGCAGACTTGCATAAGTGCTGGTCATACAATTTGTTCTTGAGGGACGTGTCTGTTGCCTTGGGGAACATGCATTCCTCTTCCAGGATGGAGAAGATGCCCAGTGGCTGAATTCAGAAAAGTAAACATTGGGTTTCTGCCTATTTTCTCTCAAAAGATGTAGACATGGTGGTTGTCATTGATTGGATTATGAGCATTCCCAATTAAATGTATTTATAAGATAAACCAGGATTCACAGCTCAAAGAAAACCTTTATTGTTCTCTCTCAAAAGATATAGAAGTGGTGGCTGTCATTGACTGGATTATGAGCACCCCCAATGAAATCTATTTGTAGATAAACCAGGGCTCATAGCTCAAAGAAAAACCTTTATTGTTTCTAGAATCACTTTTTCACCATTCCTTCTTACATTCTCCATAGCATTGTTTTTGATTAAAATAGGCAGGATATAAACTCCCAGTGTTAGAACAGCATGTGGGAGTAATTTGTTAAAATGTTTTCTATTAATCACACATTTTTCCTATTAAGTGAATTAATCTATTGTTAAAGTTTTGATTTTCTATGAAAAGTACTTAGTGACTGAGAATTATGGTCACCCTAAATGCAATAATTAAATGATATAAATAACCAAGACCTTATTAAAGATATTTGTGCATTTAATCTGCTTACAGATACATTATGAAGAAGCATAAACAATTTGACTTCTTGACTTCTGAACAGATATCACATAAGCCCTAGCTGTGTTACCTGTGCTTTAATTTTTTAGAAAAAAGATGTATTTATATTGCTGTCATCTTGGATCATAGTGAAGGTAGGTTTAGAATTAATGAGGTGGTTGTACTGAAGCAGACCACTCAGTAGAGTTTCAAAGTTGGATTTGAGCCAAGTGTTAGAACAAAACTGTTTAGGGCTAGGTTAAACTCCCTCTGATCCTTCTTATGTAAAAGTTGAGAGAGGAAGTCATTTCCAAATAATAAAGTATAACTTTTAGGATTTGTTCTACTCTCAGAACTGTTTGAGATTGCCAGCAGCACTGTTTAGAATTGCTTATGACACTCTGGAAAGTTATCATTACAGTTCAACTTTTCTTTAGAAGTTAAACAGACCTTCTCGATGAGCTCAATGCAGGCAGCCAGGTCCATCCCAAAGTCGATGAACTCCCACTCGATGCCTTCCTTCTTGTACTCCTCCTGCTCCAGCACGAACATGTGGTGGTTGAAAAACTGTTGCAGCTTCTCATTGGTGAAGTTGATGCACAACTGCTCCAGGCTATTGAACTGTAAAATTAATAGAGATTTCCAATATGAAATGGATTTTTATAGTAGTAGAATTCATGAATGAAAGAATTCTTTTATTGAAAAAAAGGTTGGATACAGTGATGAAATATGACAAACTAATTGTTGTTCCTTTAAAAATCCCAGAAAAAAGAGTGACATTATTGACAAGAGCCTTTCTCACCATCAGGGGGCATTATTTAGGGCACAGGCCTCAGTTACACAGCAAGAGTTCTGGGAATAATCCACCTCATTTCACATCTAAGAGTGCATGGGAAATAATGTGCAACTGTTGTCCTGTGAGTTATGGTTCAGATGTAAGGGTGAAGGGGAAAGTAAATGGTCAGAAAGCCTCACTTCTTTTACCACGCTCACTTCTCCAATTCAAGATAAAGTTCCCCCTTGACTATCAGGTTATTAAAGTTCTTATCTTAAGAACTTTAGCTGATGTTTACAGTGAAATGAATAGGCTAATTTATCCTTGATTACTATCAATCATTTGGCAAATCCCCCTTATCAGGTCTGTTAAAGTAGGGACTGGATATAATATAACAGTTTAAGATCTGAAAGAGTCTTTATAATAATTTACCTCCCTCATTTTATAGATGACAAAACTGATGCCCTGGAGGTGAAATGTTTTATGTAAGATGAATTTGGAAGAGGAGAGACAGATCTGTTTCTAGTTTCTACCTTTGGGTCCTTTCTTGTCGTAAGAGATACCTTATGTATGGGCCAAATGTGTGAGTTCCTGTCCTGGCTTTTTCTTATACTGACTGCGTGATCTTTAGCAAGTGCTTTGACTTTCCTGAGTCTCAGATTCTCTACATTTAATTAGGGGTAATTAGTTACTCCTTTGTGGGTTGTTTTAAAGATGAAATGAACTATGTGATGATATTGTGAGCCATTGACTGTACACCATGTATGGACTGTATGTGTGTGATGATATCTCAATAAAAATATTTAAAAAAAGATTTAGTTTTCAAATTCTTCCTTAACAGAACTTTCCAGGTATATTTACAATAAAATTATATCAATTTTTATGGAAATGAGATAATCTGGATTTAATCATTCAATTGACTAAAGATAACCTTTTGAGTTAAATGCTAATTGTTTTGCTTAAACTTTTTCTAAAATGTCTTATACCATTCCCTGTCATAGTAAATTGAATTATTAAAAATAACTTTTTTTAATAAACAGTTTTATTCACACACCATACAGTCTATTCAAAGTGTACAATCAGTGGATTTTCATATGCTCACAGAGATATCATTCATCACCACAATCAATTTTAGAACATTTTCATTACTCCAAAAGGAAAAAACTCATACCCCTAACAGTCACCTCTCAATCTCTCTATCGTTTCCCAGCCCTACATAACTACTAATCTATTTCTGTCTCTATAGATTTATTTGTATTTACATTTTATATAAATGGAATCATGCAATTAAAAAAGGTGAAATGAAATAACATTTTGAAGTGCTGAGTATAGTGTCAGAAACACACTGATGGCTCAATAAACATTAGCTATTATTATTATTATTGTCTTATATTATCTTTTAGATATTTTGAAGATAACTCGCATTCTAGATGTGACGTTAGAAAAAGCAGTGTATGCACTACAAATGTAAATGAATGAGGTAACACGTAGTTTATCAAAGCCTACAATGGCCTCCCTCCCATTTTTTATTAATATGAAAATAACTCACATCAAAGATCTCGAAGCCAGCAATGTCCAGGACCCCAATGAAGTACTGCCGGGGCTGCTTGGTGTCCAGCTGCTGGTTGATGCGGGTGACCATCCACAGGAACATCTTCTCGTAGACGGCCTTGGCCAGAGCGCCCACTGCATTGTACACCTTCACAGACAAAGCAGTATTTGCTGGCGTTATTAAAGACGTGCTGCAAAGGCCCAGATAGTGTGTGATTCGTTGTGGTTATGCACCTACCTGCTGCACAGTCTGGCCTTTGGTGACGTACTCATTGCCGACCTTCACCCTGGGGTAGCAGAGGGCTTTGAGCAGGTCAGCAGAATTCAGACTCTGGAGGTAGGCTGCCTTGTCTGCAACTGCAGAGACAAATTTCAAGAAATGACATTTAGTGATGGAGATCTTCAACCTAATCTTTCCATTTTCTCCAATCCAGATTCTTTATTATTTAAATAAGAATCTTTAAATAATTCTGTAAAAGATCATATGAGACTCTATACAGGAAAGCATGTCCTTGCCACTGAATGATTCATCAGTTACACTGGATTTTGGTGATTTGCTGCTAGTAGCTTTTCGGAAATTCGCCAGCAGTTGGCATATGTCTAGTGTATATTGACAATGCTTATGGAAAGCAAAAGATAGAATCCCTGTTCTTAAAACCCAATAGCTGTAGTGGGAAGGCTAAGATAAATACACGTTAATATTCTCTATTAAGTAAGAGTGAAAGGCAGAATATTTGGATTCTTATCTCAGTTTTGCCACTCATGATTTAACCTTACTGGGTCATTTTCTTTATCTGAAGATGTGGAGATTAAACATCCCTGGGTGATCTCTACAGAGTCCCTTTCTAAAATATGGTCAGTGATTATAATGTAAATGCCACTTGTCAGGTAAAAAAAAATGCTCATAAGTTTAGAGGAGGGAGAAAGAATATCAAGCTGGGGTAGTCAGGAAAGACAAGCAAGTAACTTTAACTTCCCATAGTAGATCCTGTACCTTGAGTGCTCTTTCCATATCTGGTATATATGCATTTTCTTTCTCAAAAAATCTTACTTGCTACTTATATTGTCTACAAGTTTATGTGTAGACAACATACACATGCATACATGTGTCTCTAGGGGCATCCTCTGCCCCCAGCTCTGTGTTTGGGCAGATCCTCTATAGCCAACTACTCGGTTTTTCTACCTAGTGCTAAAATAGACAAGTATTCAAAGTAATACTGAATGCCTACCCATTATTGCCAGTGCATCTCATTCTGTCTCCAATTATCTTGCCTTAGTTTGTGCTTTTTAGATATCTCCTTACAAGTGGCTGTTTGAGTTCATTTTAACTTATTTAAGCTGGTTAGAAATGATGGAGATATAGAGATGTGAGGAAGGGAGGGGCTTGAGGAAGGCATGAAATGCTATTTCTCTGGTCCTCAATTCCTCGGGATGACATCAGGCTCTGTAATCTCTCTGGGATCACTTCAGATAAATAGAGAGGATAGATAGGATGAATTGATGGATGGATAAATGTATGGTTGGGTAGATGGATAGATAAATAGGTAAATGTATGATTGGGTAGGTGGCTAGATGTGAATGTATTTCTGTATGTACATATAGCATAAATATAGGAAGAATACTTCAAAAATATAGGAAGAATACTTCTGGAGTGATTAAATTGTGAGATTTTTACATGTTATTTTATAGAATTGACTTCATTATTTTGTCATCACCCCATGTTTGTGTGTGTGTGTGTGTCTGTATATGTGTATAAATGTGTATATGCCCTTCAGAAGTTTAGCTACAAAGGAGATGTAAGTTTAGAGTTCCCTCCCTCCCTTTTTTTTGCCATATTCTCTGATTTAAACTCAAACGGAGATTCACTTGATACCTTCGGTGCCGTCTGGCTCAGCCTGCTCTTCACGCTGCTTTTGCTTGAATTTCATGTTCCTATAATGCATCACAGCCCCCCGTGAGCTTATAGATGGATACTTTCTTTTCAGGAGTAAAGCCCAGGATGTCAATGGCACTCTGTCAGGAGAGAGGATAGGAAAAATTTTGGGCAGAAGAGATTAATTTATTTAAAATTTAAACTATATCCTCAGGTAACCTCACTTACAGTGGGTCACTTTGGTCATTCCCACACATGATTTTTTTCCCCCATCTTTAATGCAATTTTATTGAGATATATTCACACATCATTATAATTCATCCAAAGTATACAATCAGTGGCTCCCAGTATGACGACATGGTTGTGCATTCATCACCACAATCAATTTTAGAACATTTTCATTACTCCAAAAAAAAAAAAAAGACCCAAACATTCCATACCCCTTATCCTCCCCTATTTTTTTTTAACTTTTTTTATTGCATAATATAACATCCCACACATAATGGTTCTTTAAAAGTGTGTGTGTGTGTGTGTGTGTGTGTGTGTGTGTGTGTGTGTGTGTGTGTATCTTACATCAGTGGCCATCAGTTCTTCTTGGTCATCGATGCTGGGAACTGTGATCTCGCCCTGGCTGACGAAGGCGTAGTCATATGGGTTGGTGGTGATCAGGAGCATTTCTGGGTACACAGAATTCAGAGCATATGCTTCACATTAGAACTTGTTAATAAAACTATTAAATTCTAGCCTGTGAATTTAAGTTCTTTCTTACCAATTAGATCTGGCTTCTTATTGGAAGTGATCTGATAAAAAATATGGTAGCTTCTTTCTGCCTTTAGCTGGAAAGTAACTCTAGACTTTTCCAGAAGATCTGAAATGAAAGGTACACTCTGAATTAGAAAAAAGGTATCAATGCTCCTGAGCTATTAAATAAACCTCAGTCTCTTTGGTCAAAATTGGGGACATTACATTTGATTCCACTGAGATTTCAGCTTGAGGATCAATCTCCTTGATGTTATGTATTAGTACTGCAGATACATATGGCAATTATCCATTAGCTCACCACCTCAGAGCACAGACTAAAGCATACCTGCCTTAAGCAAATAAACTTTTCATATGGTAGACCCATGGCCTCTATATTATAGTTGATTCCTAATATCCCTTCCTTGCTTGGATCACCTTGGCTCAGATCAGGACTAAGTCACAGAAATGTATTGTGAACCCATGGGTACCACAGGGGCCCATAGATAACCCTAGTGTTTGTCCTGAAAGAAAAATCATTACTGCTCCTGAGGCAGAAATTCTTCTAGAATGTGTTATAGAACCATCAGTGTGAGAGTGCAGTAAGTGGAGCACACAGTTCATTATGGATGACTGGTAGCAGCTCATGGGCTGTGCTGGCAGCAAGCCAATGTTCTACAGGCTCCATGCGCAGCATGTCTTGTAAAATATCCCTGCAAACGAAATCACTTGTCTTTCTCCTTTGACTTTTCAGTGGTCCTGTTACTCACATGTTTCTATATCAGCAGAAGCCAGCTTCCCCGTAGTACCAAAGTGGATTCTAATGAATTTACCCTGGGGGAAAAAAAAGATTATTTAGTATTTAAAAATTGAAGCACAGAAGAGAGAAGTAATTGAAATAATAACTCAGAAAAGGCTTCTCTAACACTTAAATGTGAAGAAGACTTCTCTATGACAAAGAGACTTACAAAGCGTGAGGAGTTGTCATTCCTCACGGTCTTGGCATTGCCAAAGGCCTCCAGGAGGGGGTTGGCACTGATGATTTGATCTTCTAGTGTCCCCTGCACAGGAAAGAGCAGTCCTCACATCTGGGGCTTTTGGCTCCTTGAAAGCCCTGACAGTCTTGATTCTGACTCTGCTACCAGACCCGCCTGCGTTTTGCCACTCTCCTCCTTCTTCTCCCCAGTCACTGCAATTGTTGCAAAGTACTGGATGACACGCTTGGTGTTCACAGTCTTCCCTGCTCCGGATTCTCCACTATCAGACAGAAACCAGAGGTCAGAACTATAACCCACATGGTCAACACCCACATAAACCAGAGAAGAAGAAAAAGCCATGCACGTGCTCAGGATGGACTGGTTCTCACGGTCTGTGAAGAGAAACCAACACCTTCAGTAACAGTGCACATCCAATATGAAGATTATTGAATCCATTCAAATCAAACACAGCTTGTTCTTCTTAACATTTTGAAGATACCACCTATGATTGATTTTCTGCTTCAACTCCAAAATAGTTGTTTTTGTCTCAGTGCAAAATTTGTGAAAATGAGAGGCAAAGAATCATCATTTTGTTTGTTTTAAACTTTTGTTATAGAAAATTTCAAATATGTACAAAGAGAGACTAATGTACTAAGTTCCATATATCCATCATAGTTTCAACAGATATTAGCATATGGACAATTTTATTTCATCTGTACCCCTATCCCAGAACCTTTAGATTATTTCAAAGAAAATCCTAGACATCATAACATTTCATATGTAAATACTTCATTAAGAATCAGAATTTTTTTTTTTGTATCCTGTATGGCGGGGGTCACATTTCATTCTTTTTCTATGTGAGTATCCTATTATTGTACCATTTGTTGAATTTTTGTTTGTATTTTGGGGAGAAGTGCATGAAGAATCATAGAATTTTGAAGTTATAAGATATCTTAGAAATTGCTTAGGCCAACTCTTTCATTGAACAGATAAAAACCTGAAATAGAAAGTCTTTTCTAGTAATAATTACATAGTTTGTTAATATAAAAAATATGTCTTTTGACATTCAGTTTATATGTTTTTCAGCTACCTGGCCTCCTCCCAACTCTTAATCTTATATACATTTCTAAAAACCAGACTAGTCATGAGCTGACATACAGGTATTTTGCTGATTTATGTATCTAATTTGATACTGAATTAGAATTTTAGAGAATTCTAAAATTCTGTTCAGAGAAGTAGATACAGATTTTGGTAATACTTGGATTGCTCTTTTCCAGTATAAGCAAAATCATGTAAGATATATTGTATCTTGTGGGAGTGCAGATTAAAAAAAAACAGTCTGATGTCTTCTGACAGTACTAGAGTAATGTTCTGTGATTTGGTTGTCACATGCCACAGTTTTGAATGCTTTTATATGAAAATAATGATTGCAACGCTATAACTAACCTTGAATTTGGAGTAGCCCCAAAGTTGGTTTGTGGAGTCTTTGGTGGTGATGGTGGCAATGTAAATAGCAGAGTAAATTCATATGCTGAGTACTAAAACCTATGAAATGAGCTGCTTTTGGATAATTTCTTGGAAGAAGCTAGCTTCCATTAACAACGAAAGAAAAGTTAGTTCACTGGCATGGAATCTTTATAGAACTGCTGATCAGTTTGCAGTGGGAGATTTCTGTTTTTCTTTCTCTTCTCTCTCCCACATTAAAGACAATTTAAAAGCAAATACAACAAAATAGACAAAAGAAAAAAAAAAAGGAAAACCCTCACTCCAAACTCCATGGAACAACAGGAAACTCAAGAATTTAAAATATTTCCAAAGGGAATATATTTGATGTGTGAAAATGAAAGTTTTTAATGCTGTATTTAGGGGCCTATAATGTGTATTAACGCTATATGTTTATACTCTGATAAGACAGGAATAACAGACTTTGATGCAATTTAAATTATATTTTCAAAGAAAGGGTTACTTTTTTCTTCCATTCTAATAGGAAGATTCTTCAAAAGTTTTGGGAGGAAAGCCATAGCTTTTTCTTTACTCATGTTCTACCCCAATGACTGGTAATATAAGCAATGCCATTTAAGAATAAAGGATAAGAATTCATAATATTTTTCAGCCAGTGCTGATAACTTTTTTCTTTGATTGCTGTGGATATGGATTTTTTTTTTTAAATCTATTTTAAGAATTACAGTGAAGTCCATGCAGCTGGAATGTATTGTCATAATTAAATCCCTAGCAATGTCCATTCGTTTGTTAAAGATTCTATTTACACATTTCTGAAAATAGATGCATCACTCACTCACCCGTCAGCATGAACTGATAGGCGTTGTCAAAGATGGAGAAGATGTGGGGCGGGGCCTCCTGGCGCTTTTTGCCTCTGTAGGCGGCCACCACCTCGGGGTTGTACACTGGCAGCCACTTGTAGGGGTTGATGGTGACACAGAAGAGGCCTGAGTAGGTCTGGGAAAGTCAGAAAGTTTATCATTTGGATCTAGTTTGTACTCAGAGAATTAAACAGAATAAAAAGATGCTCAAGGCCTCTCACGTAGATCATCCAGGCTGCATAGCGCTCTTTGAGGTTGTACAGCACCCCAGGTTCGTGCAGGTGGGTCATCATGGCCATGTCCTTGATCTTGTCAAATTTGGGAGGGTTCATGGGGAAGACTTGATCTTCCCTGACAGTTAGAGTCTGGCAAATAAAGTAAGAGACCCATGTGTATTAATGGTTATATTTGTCTGTTGTTTATAGAACTACAATCACAGACACTTTCCATTATACTATTTGATGCCCTTTAAATAAAGGCATGAAAATCTATTCATTTCATAGTTTAGAACTAAGATCATCTGTTTCTTGTGTTGAGCTAGAATACTGCCTTTTTTAAAAGATTTTTCCTCTGACATTATTATCCCAATCCCAGATTTATTTAACAGTTTATTTCCTTTTCCTCTTATTTTAATTGGTTAAATTAAAAAAATTTTTTCTCCACCATTCATTAAAAGAGAATTCAGTTGCTTTTTGGAAGTAGTTGGGGATTTTAATATATGATTTGACTGAGTAAATAACTCAAGGATTCTTCTGATAAGAGAAGCAAGTTTTTACTTCTCCCAAATTTTGAGATTTAGGTTGGGAAGTAGGGAGTTGAAGGGAAATGGTGAAGGGCAATACTACTGAGGTAAATTCCTGTGAGAGGTTGGGAAGGAGAGAAATGGGGTTAGTGTTGAGAATTTCTTTTTGTCTTCCAAGCTGAATGTCTGCAACCTGATTCAAAGGATATTTGTATTGGCAGTAGGCTTAGAGATTCCCAGCAAGTAGAGCTTCAGCTCTTGAGATGATAGCAAGTAAAATGGGGAGTAATTCTCCTTATGTTTGAACTTACTGCTCCACCTTCAGTCTTTACAGTTACTTTCCCTCCTTCCTTGCTTTGTATAGTGCTCTTTACATAGGATTCCTTGGGCTCCACGACAAAAGCGGACGTTTTAGCATCGAAAGGCTTGTTTTGTGCCTCAATCCGTTCCTTTTCTGATTTTCGAAGGTAAGGAGTAGCTTCACCAAAAATAGCCATCTCAGCGTCTGAACTCTCCATAGCTGTGATTTATTTATCAGTGGAGTCTCCCTTAGGGGCAAAAAGGGGCATAGAAACCAAACACATAAATGTGAGTTAGGATGTGAATTGAAGATAATGTTGAACATCCATATGCTAAGCTGTAACTCTTCTTCCAAACTGTCGTTCACTGGTATTCTTAGTTTGGAATGAAACTGTGATTCTGAGGCTTCATTTTTAGAACTTTGCAGTTACCTTCCCAGATAACTTATCTTTGATCTTCAGGGCTAGAGTACCTATAATTGAATTAAAATAGAATCCTTAAAACTGTTGATGGATTGTTTTACAGCAGCTGTCACTATTTAATCCCCACTTCTGTATAATGTTTGCATTTGCCATATGCTAGGACAATCATATAGTTTGGAAGCAAAGTTTGTTTTGTGCAAATGAAGGTCCCTATTTTCAAAGCTATGTTTGCCTTCTAGATGGACATTTTCTTGGATAAGCCAAATAATTACTTTTGGCAACTATTTTATACTGATATTTGTGGTCATGTCTCTCTCTGGGTAATAAAAAGGGCATAATAAAGTCTCAGTGCTTTGGATTTTTTGTCACTTGGCTTGCTTCAAAGAGACATAACATTGCCTTAACTCCAAAATCTCTTTTTACGCTTTCTTCTTTTGACATATGAGAGTTCACTTGTCAGCTAACAGATCTAATCATAGAGAAACGAGAGCTTCAGAATAAAGAAAGCCTCTTTTCTCACATAAATTCCAAGGGCTGCTTCTCTTTTTACCCAGCAAAAAGGAAAGAGAAAAAAGAGTAAGAGTTTATCGTGTGCATGCAAAGCCATTGACCTTGATTGATAGAGGTGCCTCTGCAGTGCCAGTGTATTAGATAGGTTGACTTTTCCTTTACCTTCAGATAGTATGTTACTTAGGGAAGGGCCTGGATCTCCCTTAATTAGGCATGGTATATAGCACACTGTAGATGTCATATTTGTGACTTTTTAAAAGAACAATCTTTCTAGCAACAGGAATCTTCTAACAGAGTTAACAGTACAACACGAAAAGGTAGTTAAAATATTATGGTTTTAACAAGACATTTGTTTGTAGTTACTTTTTTAGATAATTGTTTTTTGGGGTGTTTAAAAAACATCCCCAAAACATGTATTCCATGTTTTTCAGTAGAGGGAGGTTAGTATGGAACAGTCTTTTGCCCCTGGATATTTTCTGCATACAGCTGAGAAACCACTGTCAAACTTGATTTTGTCCTAAATGGTCCTTTAATCATGGGACTCAAATGAGGATAGTCCTTGGGAATGAGACATTCTGAAAAAAAGTTATAAGCAGTCACTCAGAAATACTGTCTACATGCATAACTGCAAAAACGTGGAAGTGATGTGAAATTAAGAGTTGTTCACAGATTCCTAAGACTAAATCCTCTCTGTTATTACTAAATTAATGAAGCCAAGTCTTACCTCTAGAGTTCCAGATGAAAATACAGGTTTTGGAGGATCCAACACTGTAAAACAAATTTCTTATTAGTGGCGCTCTGAAATTCCAGTGATATTTGTATTTACAAAATTAAAATTTCCCTGGCCTAGAACTTGGCTCTATGAGAATAAAAGTCAGAATTGGGAAAAACAAGTTCAAGCTTGGACAAAGAGGTTAAGGGGTCAGCTCTTTTTTGCTGGGGTCCTTCAAGTCCCAAGTTTTCCATCACTTACCTCTGGATTTTTAGCGGAGATAAGGCGCAAGATCAGTTGTGCTTATATAGGAACTAATATGCTGCAGCTCTTTCCTCTTTGTTAGGGCAAGATGTTTGGCAACAGGAACCTTCAGCATAATTTGTACTGACATTTGGCATGTTTGGATATAATTAGAAGTATTCATATTATTTTGGGTATGCAAACCAATCTCCTATAAATAATCCAGCAGAGACCAATTGGCTGGCAGAGAATGCTTTCTAGTATGCTGGGAAGCGATCTTTGACTGTGCCTGATGGGGCCTTAAAGTAAATTAATAAGAGCTATATTCGATTTGGCAAACTCTTCCATGCATGCCTGTGGCAGTGATCAGTACTCAGGGACACATTGCTGTCTGGGCCCTAACCAGTTTTCCGTACTTGTTGCCACAGGAACCCCCCACTTCACTCCCTTGGGACACTGCCAGGACTTGTGTCTGTACTTTGGCTGCAGAGCCTTTGTGAGGAGCTTCTAAACTGAGTCTTCCTCACTGGTTAGTGACCACCCACCCAATATTAGAAAAAAGTAATGAGTTTATTATGAAATACTATGTATTTAGAAAAACTAAAAACAGATAAGCAAAGAGGAAAAAGAAGTCTGTAATCTCAGTATACAGAAAGAAGATATGATGTTTAAGTAGGCTCGTGTTAATGTAATATGCTGTTCTGTAATCTGCTTTAAAAATTAACATATCAGAGGTAATTTTCCATACAATTAATGTAATTTATGCACTTATTCTTTAATGAAATTATGTGGTGATCATTCTTTTAAGTTACAAATCTTTCCTTTTTTAAAAGTCATTTATATTAAGGTATAATTTATGTACAGCAAAATTCACCCTTTTTAGGTGGTTGTTCTAGAAGTGTTTTTGCTTCTATTTTATAACATATTTAAACTTTACAAACAATAAAATTTATATTTTCTTTGGTCTTCAGTTCTGAGTTTTTACACAGACTTTGATTCTTGTAGTCACCATCATGGACCACCATGTAGATCAATTCCAATTGTGAGCATTGATAAACATTTGCAGTTGTGGTACCTCTTATATTTTAATTACATGGATGGTTAAAGCCTTATAGATTGGGCTGAAATTCCCTTGGACTCATAATGCAGCTACCCTCCCTTCTTTCCAGCGGTAACCACTGATACAAGTTTGGTGGATAATATCCAGACCTTTTCTGTATATTTACTTACATATTTTCTAGGAAAATATAAATGTGTGAAACTGGCCTAAGAAAATGGGCCCATAGAAAATATATAATAAAAAATGTTTAAAATATAGTATTGTTTACATACTTACCAGTTTGCTTTTTACCTTTTATATTTTTGGATAACTATCTATATTAGTACCTAAATAATAGTATGGAAACATCTCAAACATATACTAAAGTAGAGGGAATAGTATAGTGAATTTGATGCCCATTATCTAGTGTTAATGATTATCAGTATGTGGTCATTCTTGTCTCACCTATATCCCTACCCATTCCCTCCATCCCTGGATTATTATATTACTCATTTAAAAACTGCTATGTAGAATTCCATATGGTATGGTTTAGAAAATAATAATTTTTTTTTGTTATACAATTTGGAAAGGTTTCTCCTGGTCTAATAATGATCTTAACTCTGCTATACCATCTTGGTCTTATAGAATGTCTCCCTTTATATTTTTGCTTTGTTGTTTGTATTGTAAAAGAAGCCTTCCCCAGCTCAAGGGCTCTTGTTATAAATCTGTTATTCTTTATTTTCAATCTAATGCTTTTTGTTTTTTAATACTGAAGTTTGTAATCCTGCTGTATTTGCATGTGTGTTTATGTGTGTGTTAATGGTGTAAGGTAGGGATTGATTTTTAATTTTTTCCCTTATTGACAGATGATTTTCCTAATACCATTGATTAAATAGCCCATTCTATGGACCATTAAATGCAAGAAGAAGTTGCTAAGTGGGGTTTCCAGAAAAGCTATTTTATAAAAGTGGGCAGACTCCACTGGTGCTATCATTTCCTTTCCCCTCTATCCTTTTTCCTACATAGAACACAGATGTGATAGTCTTGAGAAAAAGGCCAAAAGATACCAGACACTTTAATCTTGACTTCTGTGAGCTGAGTTTCTTATTGTGTGAAGAAAAGAATAAACCACTAATTTAAATTTATTAAGGCACTGTTTATTTAGATTTTCTGTTAAACGTTAACACAATCCCTAATAGATACATGTGTTTCAAAAAATTATTGATTTTTCTATTATCTTTTATCTGGATTCCTTGCTGAATTGTTTATCATTTCTAATAATTTATTTGGTTCTCTTGGATTTTTGCTATATCAAACAAAAATAATCACAATTTTGTGTTTTCTCTTTTTTGAAATTTATATACGATTTTTCATCTCTTATTGTATTGTCTAAGACTTCAGGGATAACGGTGAATTGTATTAATATATTGGGTGTCCTTATCTTGATTCTGATTTTAATTGGATTATAACTAATGTTTCATCATTAGATTTGATATTTACTAGTTTTTCTAATTTGCCCGTAAATTTAATCATCATGCTATGCATTAAACAATTCCATTCTTAGGCGTATACCCAAGAGAATTGAAAACATATGTTTATTCAAAAGCTTGTACATGAGTGTTCATAACAACATTATTCATAATAGCCAAAATTGCAAACAATCCAAATGTTCACCAGCTGACGAGTAGATAAACAAGCTGTGGTACATACATACAACGAAATATTATTTGACTATAAAAAAAGAATAAGTTCCAGTCTAAGTTAGTCCTTCTCTCAGAAGTGTATGATGGAACTAAAGAATTGTATGATAGAGCTGAAGAAGAAGGCAACCAAGTGTCATCTGAAATTATGATTGGCTCTTTAATAATCCCAGGACAAATTTAGAGATCATGACTCAACTGTAAGTTTTTCTAAGGCTATTGCAAAGATATCTGATGTCAAGGCTTGGGCTGAGTATGTTGTGGGATGGGCTGCAAAGGACCCGTATGGCTTCCTGACGACAGTGATTTTGGCCCTTACTCCATTGTTCCTAGAAAGTGCTGTACTGTCCTGGAAATTGTCCAGGATGATTGAGGCCAGGGTAAGGAGTAGAAGAAGAAGCAAAAAAGTCAAGAAAATATTGCAAAAGCCAAATGACTAAAAAAGCATTGAAGAAAAAGAGCAGGATCTGAAACCTGAGGAAAATCATTTGGAAAATTATACAGCTTTGGAAGGACTCACTAAGGTTTCGTCTTTGGATTTTATGACAGCATTATGTAGTAAACAAAATCTGACCATATGGAAGGATCATGCTAGTTCTGACCTCAGTACTGACTTTTAGGCTTGGATATAGAAATTTGTTCGTATCTAGACAGTTATTGGGTAAATTAGCATTTGTTATGCTACAAAATCTTCATAGCTGACTTAATTATTTGCCATTTTGTAGCCTATCTACAAAATGAAGTAAAAATATCCTATAGAGAAAAAAATGACTTTAGATTATGATCTGTATTCAAATAATAGTTTGAATTGTGGTCCTATTCTGGACAAAGAAGGTAAAAGCCAGAATTGTCCTCTCTGTGATGAAAAATATGTTTGGGCTTAAAATAGATACAGTGAATTACTCACATTTTTTGTCATCATTGCTTATTTCGTGTAATATAATTATCTTTAGTTCTCTCAAAGCAAAGTATTAATCATTTAATTCTTTATCTTCTGTATAGTTTATCTGATTTTAAGTCTTTATACTGGTAATATAATTATCAGACATTATGCAGGTTTTAATCTAATTTTATAAAGTCTTCTCCTCTTGACTTGTAGGATAACCACCTGGTGGATATAACAATTTTTGTATTTACACAGACATTTCTTAGAGGTGTTCTTGTTGAGCAGAATAAAATTATAATTTGAAGCTTGCAGTACAAATTCCAAACATTGTAATACCTTGGAATTCTTTATTTTGGCTTGTGCTAAGTATATGAAATGGTTAAAATTCTTATCAGGTAATTTGCTTATTATATAGATGCCACTTTTTGTGTTTTTACTCCATTTTTTTTGTTTAACTCAGGTGGTAGTGATATCCTATATATTTTTTTAATCAGTTTTAAGGTGAAAATTAAAATTTCAAGTTTCTTTTAAGGTACTCTTTGTTTTTGCGTGGGCAGCCACCAGGAATCGAACCCAGGTCTCTGGCATGGTAGGCGAGAACTCTGCCTGCTATGGCCCGCCCTTAAGGTACGCTTAAGATGAATAGTTAAGTCATACATCATAAGTGGTAAGAAAAGCTTAGAAAAATTTTGTTGGACATAGTAACTAGGCTGAAAATAGATTATTTGTGTCAAAATGAGAATGTTATATTTAGAAGTAAATAGCTAAAGAATACTTCTCAGAACATTGTATAGCATAGTATAGTATAATAGGAAGTTTTACTTTTAAACATGGCTTTTGTAAATGTGTGGTCCAAGAATTTTTTTCAGTGTCTAATAGCTGACCATGTTTTTCCTATTTTTTATATGAATTTTTAAGTTACAAAAATTGTCCAACAGCTCTAATTTAAAAATTAAAGTAGATATTGAAATAAATTTGAAATTTCTATAAAGAGTTCCTAGGTTTTTGTTTCTGGTGGTGTTTTTTAGGGGGGTATAATTCAATTTAGATATGTTATGGTAGTTAGATTTTTCAGAGGGTTACAAATTTCACGTATAGCTAGGCGTTCTTGTAAAAGTTTAGAGCAGTATTTCTCCAATTTGAGAACTTTAAGGACCCCTGAGAATGCTTCGGGACCTGTTTGAGCAACACTTAATGCTATTATTTTAGGTTACTAGTTACTCCTTTGGTGTTACTGTAGGTCAACACATCATAACTCTAGGCACTCATATAATTCAGTGTTATTCAGTGAAGTGATTATTCAGGTGATCCAGAATATGCTTTCTTAAAAATATTACGTTGAAATTAAAACAACACTTAAAAAATGCTTATGTAGAACCACTGGCCCCCAAGTGTCTGCAGATTACAGTTTAAGAAAACTACCTAAAGGTATGTCTAAAATGTTTTGGGTTTCTTCAATCAGGCTTTTCAAGGAAGGAATTTATCTTGCTTATGACCACTTTTTTTTTAACTTTTCTTTTTCTGGGACATGGGCAGGCTCTGGGAATCCAACCTAGGTCTCTGGCATGACAAGCGAGAATTCTGCCACTGAGCCACCATTGCACCACCCTGGCCACATTTTTCAGTAAAAATATTGAAGAAAAGGATATGTTGAAAAGGATATATATATTCAGTGTAATTCTCACTTATCTACTAAAGTTATGGTTTTATTGGTTGTGTTATGGCAATTATAGGTATTTCTCTCACAAAAAAATTTTCTCTGATTTTTTATAAAGTTTTCACACAAGCCAATTTTTTATTTCTTTGACACATGCCATTTGTTATTTCTTCAGCTCGTCCCAGCATTTATGGCATCCTTTTATACATGTGAGAGCAAAAAGGCTGTATGAGGGCAGGTGTAAAATAGAGATTATTATGTGGTTTGGAATTGTTCAGAAAAATCCATCTTTTCACACTGTAGCAAATAGTACTATTATTGAAAGAATTCCATTTACTGTCATCTAGAATACTTCTTTAAAAAACTGCCTACCTATATAACTGAGTATGCTTTATCTCAAGTTCTGAGAAGTAGATACAATCAGTTACTTTTGTAAGGCTGGTTTTGGGAAAAATGAAACAAACTGCCCCCAAGCTGCTTGTATCACACATTTTATATTAAAAAAAGTTTTGTGTGTCAAAAAAAAAAAGGAATGAAGTACTGATACATGCTATGACATGGAATAACTTTGAAAGCATTATGCTAAGTGAAAGAAGCCAGACATAAATGACCCATACTTTATAATTCTGTTTATATAAAATGTCCAAAATAGGCAAATCCATAGAGACATAAAGTAGGTTAGTGATTGACAGGGGATGAGACGAAAAGGGAATGGGAAGTGACTGCTAATGAGGACAGGATTTCTTTATAAGTTAATGAAAATATTCTGGAATTAAATAGTGAGAATGGTTGCATAACCTTGTAAATATGCTAAAAATTACTGGATTGTATACTTTAAATGGTGCATTTTATGGCATGTGAATTGTATCTTTTAAAAAATGTTCTGGATTTTATCATTGGTTTTCTGTATCGATAGAGATTTTTTTCTCCTCTAACCTGATAATGTAGTGAATTATATGGTAGGTTTTCTCATATTTAGCATCAGGAATTCATGAAATAAAATCTTATTTTACAAAATTATAATGTTATAATTATAATATAAAATTAAAATGTTATATACAAAATCTTATTTACAAAATATTATATTGTTTTACTTCCCGCTACTAAAACTTTACTAATTTTTGGTGGAATTTCTGCATCTGAGTTCCATTATGTGATTAGACCATACTTTTCTTTTCTTGTGCAATTATTTTCTGGTTTTGATATTAGGAGCATACTTGTCTTATAAAATGAATTGAGTAGTTTCCCATTTGTTTCTATTTTCTGCCACAGTGTGTTTAGGATATGAATTATATGTTCCATAAAAGTTTGGTATAGTTCTTCCATAGAACCCTTGACCTGAAGCGTTTTGGAGTGTAGTTCATTTACTCATTTGAACAGACTGATCAGTAATCAGGAAACTATCAGATTATCTACTTGTTTTGGGCCCACTGGATAGCATATTTCCCTAGAAAATTGTCCATCTCATGTAAGTTTTTAGAATTTTTTATATATATTTTTTGTGCCTGGTATCTCTTCATAATAAAAAATTTCTGTGTTGTTGTCTATCCCTTTTTATTCTTCATATTGTTTTATTTCAACTTTTAGAAAACATATTTGCCAAAGTTTTGTCCTTTGTGTTTGTCTTTTGCATTTAGTTTTACTGAATGACTTGTTTTTTTCTACTTTTTATTTTCTGCTTTTAATTTTATTAATTCTCTTATTTCTTTGTGTTTATTTTGTTGGTCTGTAGTTGAAAGTTCACCTTGAGTTGAAAGTTACTTCATTTATTGTCATTCTTTCTTATTGTCTTCAATTGTATTTTATGATTATAACATTTTCTTTGATTACTTCTTTGCCTGAATCCCACAGGTTGGTAGGTAGTGCTCTGATTGTTCTCCAACTTTGTTTAATCTAAAATTTCTATTTTCCTTTCAACCCCCAAATTATTTAGAACATGTTATTATTATTATTATTATTATTTTTTTTTTTTGCATGGGCAGACACCAGGAAACGAACTCGGGTCTCCGACATGACAGGCAAGAAGAACTCTGCCTGCTGAGCCACTGTGGCCTGCCCTAGAGCATGTTTATTTTTAAAACTTATTGATGTATAAATTTGGGGGTTGGGGAAGTTGTCTTTCAGCTGTTGATTGTTTTTATCTTTGTTTATGTGTGCATGTTTGTGTGCCCAGTAGGAATGAGGGATGTGGTTCGTGTGTGTGTGTGCACGTTAAGTAATAAAAGATACAGATAGCATCAGGATCAGAACATTATTACCTCCCATGAATCATATATCCTTCTCATCACAGTTCTTTCCCTCTCCCTAATGGTAACCATGATTTCAACTTTTGTGATAATCATTTCAATACTTTCTTTATAGTTTTTGCTATTTGTATATGCATCCTTAAACAATGTACTTTACGTTTGCCTGTTTTTGAGCTTCATATGAATACAATTTTATTTTTCTTGAATATCTCACTTCCTTTGCCCAACATTATTGAGATTTTTCCATGATGTTGGATATAACTATTTTATTTTAATTACTGCACAATATTACATTGAATGATAATATGTCAGTTTACTTCTTCATTCTTGTTTAGACAGAATTTTGTTCCCAGTTTTTGGCTGTAGTTTTTTATTTTTCTCTTTTTTGCATGATGATCAGTGACTTACTTGCAATCATACCTCTTTCTCAAATTGGTTGAGATATCTTTTGTGGCTTTGAACATGGGTCAGGTAGAATTTTGTCTTAAAAATCATCCATTTTATGTGTACAGTACAGTGAGTTTTAGTAAATTTATCCAGTTGTGCAGCCATCGTCACAATCTAGCTCCAGAACACTTTCATCAAGCCCACTAGTTTTCTTGTGCCATTTGTAATAAATCTCGTTTTGAACCCCAGGTAACCACTGGTCCGCTTTCTCTCTGTCTCTATAGTTTTCCCTTTCCCCCAAATTTTCATATAAATAGAATCCTACGATACTCATTTTTTGTGTCTGACTTCTTGCCCATAGCAAGTGAGTTTCATTTGTGTTGTTGCAAGTATCAGTAGTTTACTCATTTGTAAAGCTTAGTGGTAATCCATTGAAAAGATTTGCCACATTTTGCTTATCCATTTACCAGTTGGTGGACATTTGAATTGTTTCTAGTTTTTAGTTATTTTGAATAAGACCGTATGCATATTCCTCATGAATCTCTGTGTGGAATTTGTTTTCATTTTTTCTTGGATAAATACCTATAAGTGGAAACACTAAGTGGCATATGTTTAGCTTTTTAAAAACTTGTCAAATCCTTTTCCAGAGTAACTGCAACTATTTTACCTTCCTACCAGTGACATATGAGATTCTGGTTTCTCTCCATCCTCACCTATACTTGATAATGTTCTTCTTTTTTATTATAGCCATCCTAGTAGATTTGAAGCGGTATCACATTGTGATATTAATGACTAATTATGATGATTGATCTTTAATGTGCTTAATTCTCATTCATGTATCTTCTTTGGTGTAGTGTCTATCCAAATATTATGCCCATTAAAAAAATGGATCATTTTCTTATTACTTTGTTGTAAGGATTCTGTATATATATTCTGGATACAAGTCAGATATATGCCTAGCAGATATTTTCCTCCAGCTGTGGGTTGTTTTTTATTTTCTTAATGATGCCTTTTGAAGAGCGCAAGTTTTAAGTGGTGACAAAGTACAATATATAATTTTCTTTTATATATCATGTTTTTTATATCACATCTTGCAAATGTTTCCTAGCCCAAAGTCACAAAGATTTTCTCCTGTGTTTTCTTCTAGATATTTTACAGTTATAGCCCTTGCCTGTAAGTCTGTATTCCATGCTAAGTTAATTTATAAGGACCTGGATTCTTTTTTTTTTCACATATAGATATCCAATTATTTGAAAAGACTGTCATTTCCTACTCAATTACCTGGTGCCTTTGATGAAAATCTTTAATGATTTTTTAAATTTTAAAATTAGTATTTGTTGCTCTTCAAGTAGTTTTTTCATTTATATGCTTCAAAATTCCAGAAACACAGAAGATATTTTTGCATACTTCTGTCCCCTAGCTATTTGGTTTTCCTCCTTAGAGTCAGTAACAGTTATCAGATTTTTATGTGTCCTATAAGAGGTATTTTAAACATGTATAAACAAGTATACACATTATTTTTTTCCTATGTGGCTCAATTTCTGTGTATGTGTTAAATCAGTGTTTCTTAACCATTTTTTTCATTATGGCCCTTTGAGAGGAAAACATTAGTTAATTAATTGCAATTAATTAATTTCTTCTTAACAAGCAAAATTAAATCCTAAGCAATAAGATTTTTTTTGAGCAATAAGATTTTGATTAAATTAAACTTAAATCAAGTTTCTCCTTAAGAGGGAAATTAAATCCTAAGCAAGCTATTGTAATATCTAAGGTTTTTTCCCCTCCCCCCCAAAACTAATTTTCATCTCGGGAGCATTTCCATCCCCATTGAAAATGCATGTTAGATATCTGAAAGGCATTTATATTCCCTGATTATTGGGTACAAAGTTTTATATTTTTTATCTGTAATCAAGCTTGTTGCTTATGCCACTCAAATCTTCTGTGTTTTTATTTTTGTCAGTTTGATCTGTTACTTTTCTGGTGGATGTAAGTTAAAATCCTCCACCATGATTGTTCTTAGTTTATCAGATTTTGATTTGTATAATTCATAGATAGTTGTTAACTCCATAGAAATTTATGACCATTCTGTCTTTCTGGTGGATTGTATCTTTAAAAAATAAATTATCAACTTCTCTGCCCCTCTAAGTACCGTTTTACCTTAAATTCTTTTTGTCTAATGTCAATAGTCCTATATTCAGTTTTACTTTTTGGTAGCAAATACAAGGGTTACTTTTCCTATACCTTTATTTTAAACTTTTCTGTGTTATTTTATTTTATATGTATTTTTTAGAAACCATGTAGCTACCTTAAAAATCCAATATAAGAACCTCTGTGAATAGGTAAGTTTTAGAGGTGGCAAATTGGCTGACATGCCTTTTATGGTGTACACAATGTTTAAAGATGTTGTATTGTATGATTTTAGGCAAGTCACGTGATTTCTTCAAGCTTCCATTTTTTGTTCATCCCTTTAAAAGGAATAACATTAATTTTTCACCACCTCACTGGACTAATGTGAGTATTTAGTAAGCAGTATATGTAAAGAATTTAGAGTAGTATCCTGCACCATTGGAAGTATCTAATAAATATTGGCTATTACCAGTGTATTTAAAACTGTGTAAAAGATCAGGCTCTATCCTGTGAGTGCAGGGATATCATTGGAATGTGTTAAACAAGGAACTGGCTTGATGAGATCTCCGTTTTAAATACAGTTATGGCAACGGTGTGGAAGATGGATTGGAGGAGTGAAACAGAGATAAAGAACCCATTTAAACAGTAACTGTACTATTTAGGAAAGAGTTGAGGACTTGAAGAAGCTAATAGCTCTTGGAAAAGAGGGGTGTAAAATCTAGAGTCAGTTATCTTGTACAGTCAACTGTCCTTGCGATTGGTGCAATATAAATAATTTTAAATGTTCAGGAATCGTTCAAGTTGGTTTTCAGCAAGATAATAAAAAATAAACCAAGTTTCCTAAGATTGGGGAAAGGGAACAGAGTTGGAAGTAATAGACAAAGGACAGAGGAGAATTGCAATAGTAAGAGTTCAAAGAAAACAAATTTCCTTGCAAGTTTCCTAGTAAAGGAAAACAGTTAATGTCACTGTTAACTTTAAAGTGACATTAACAAGCCATCTGTTCTAGTTTACTAGCTGCCGGAATGCAGTATACCAGAAATGGAACAGCTTTTAAAAAGAGGAATTTAATAAGTTGCTAGTTTACTGTTCCAAGGCCAAGAAAATGTCCCAATTAAAACAAGTCTATAGAAATGTCCAATCTAAGGCATCCAGGGAAAGATACCTTGGTTCAAGAAGGTCGATGATGTTCAGGATTTCTCTCTCAAGTGAGAAGGCACATGGCGAACACAGTCAGAGTTTCTCTCTCATCTGGAAAGGCATATGGTGAACATGCTCAGGGTTCCTCTCTCAGCTGGAAGGGCACATGGTGAGCATGGCATCATCTGCTAGCTTTCTCTCCTGGCTTCCGGTTTCACAAAGCTCCCCAGGAGACATTTTCCTTCTTCATCTCCAAAGGTCACTGGCTGGTGGACTGTGCTTCTCATGGCTATGTCGTTCTGCTCTGCTCTCTCTGAATCTCTCTCATTCTCCAAAATGTTTCCTCTTTTATAGGACTTCAGAAACTAATCAAGACCCACCCAAATGGGTGGAGACATGTCGTCACCTAATCCAGTTTAATAACCACTCATGATTAAATCACATCTCCAGGGAGATGATCTGATTACAGTTTCAAACATACAGTATTGAATAGGAATTATTCTGCCTTTATGAAATGGGATTTAGGTTAAAACATGGCTTTTCTAGGGTACATACATCCTTTCTAACCAGCACACCATCCTACACATCAAACTGTGTTTTAAAAATGTGGTGATTAAAACTGTAAAATAGTGCAGATGTACACAAGTAGATCAATAGAACATGATAGAGTCTAGAAAGGGATTCTTGCATGTATGGCAATTTATTAAGTGATAAAGGTGACATTTCAAATCAGTGGGGGAAGGAAGGACTAGTCAATAAATGGATTTGGAAAAAAAACATTAAATTAGTTCTCTCCCTGGAACTATTTTAAAAAATATAACTTATAGATGGATTGAAGTCATGGGCATTAAAACAAAACAAAACTATAAAAAACAACAGAAGAAAATATAGAATATATTTATGCCCTGGATTTTTAATGTGGCAAAGACCATACATTTATAAAATTGTCTCCCAGAAAAGGCCTGGCCCTGGCACAGTGGTCTATTGACAATGCCTTCCTGACCAAAAGGGGCAAAAGAAATGTAACAAAGTAAGGTGTTCAGTGGCTAAGAGAGTTCAAATAGAGTGGGGAGGCTCTTCTGGAGGCTACTCTTATGCAAGCTTCAGCTAGATTTGCTAATTGCCATGGTTTGCCAAACTCCAACCAACATCATTCCTGTTAACCCTAAAGGACACCTAGGGCTCTATCTGAGACTGTACAAAAGTTTCATGCACTAAGTTTATTTTCTAGAAATCTTTAACCTCTGCATAGTTCCTAGGCCAGATGAGTCCTGAAACCCAGAGGGGCCAGCCTCTCCAGAGCATCAACTAATACCATCTCCCTATCCTGTATTGTCGATATCCCTTTTCAACATGAAAAAGTTAGAAAGGGCAAAGCCCTAATATCCTTAAAAACTGGGAGAAGGATCAAAGGAGAAGGAGGAGTTAAAACAGAGAGAATTGGATTAACAAATGAGTATGACTGCTGAATCAGTATATTGATTTTCTGTTAGTTTCCAGTGTCTTGGAGCAGCTAGAAGGGAAAACCTGAAATTGTGGAACTGTAACCCATACTAAACTTTGAAGTCTGTTCTATAACAACTTGTTGCAATGTACTTTGAAATTTATTTTTTGTATATTGTTATATTTCATATTAAAAATGTAAAAAAACTTAATAAACAAAACTGAAAGATAGGTGACAGTTTGGGAGAAACTACTTGAAACATACCAGATGAAAGGAGTTATATTCAGACTATATACATATATAAAAGAGAAAACAACTCTTATATAAAAAAAAAAGAGGGAGCTACAACCAAATAGAAAAAATAGCCAAAAGACATAAGTAGTTCATCAAAGAGGCCATTTCTTGCTATCTTTCCTATAGAAGCACATGGAATCAAGGCTACACATTTAGCATTTCTTCTAATATCAAAATTTGAAAAACAACTTAAACGTCCATTAAATTATTGTGTATGTAATTTAATTAAGTGGCCACCCATTAAGTGGTGATGCTATGATTATGTGGTCAGTGGTTGAAACTTGACACTTTAATCTGAGATTAGGATGAGTATAATGCATTTTCCACTTGTTTTCTTTGAGATATAGCAATGAAAACCTTAAATAAGATACAAACAATGAAGTACCATGTTTAATGAGGAAAATGTATGTAAGAAAACTCATCTGTAAGCTTAATTATTGATATGTTCCAACTCTGCTCCAATGTACAGATATCTCTTATACAATTCATCTGGGAACAACTCATTTTTTTTTTGGTTTAGAGTAAAGGCCTTATTAAGGTCTGGCTTGTATCCCATGTCCTTCTCTTCTCTCTAGTTTCCATTTGCAGTTAAGCCAAGGCAAGCATTAAGTTACTGTCTCTAATCCTTTTGCTCCAAGACTCCGTGCCAGAAATTAGCTTTCCATTCCTAACATTCCCTTTGGCCTAACAGTTTCTCTTTCTTCTCTCTCCACGGGTTAAAGGCAGAGGAATTACAGGCTATTAAGACATTGCTATCTCTTCTCATTTGAAACTCTATAATTACCTCATCTTCAACCAAAGGCAACAACTCAACTTTCATAAAGCAAAAAGGAACTTTCAGTGTCAAAGAGGAATGCTCTTTAGTCGTCTATGTTCTTGCATATATCAGTAGTTCCTTTCTTTTTTATTGGCAAGTAGTTTACCATTGTGAGGATGTACCATATTTTGTTCATCTATTCTCTTGTCGATGGACATTTTTCATACATTTTATGGATATATGCTTTTATTTCTTTTGGTTAAATACCAAGGAGTGGAATTGCTAGATCAAGAAGTAGGTGTATAGTTAATTTATAAGAAATGGCCAAGTAATTTTTTTTCTAAGTAACTGTACCATTTTACATCTCACCAGTAATGTATGAGAGTCTAGTTGTTTAGATTCCTCTCACACATTTTTGGCATTGTTAATCTTTATAATTTCAGCCATTCTTATCAGTGTATATTGGAATCTCCTTGTAATTTTACTTTGTATATACCTAGACCAGTGATTATCTTTTAACGTGCTTATTGAAATTCATATACCCACTTTTTGAAATGTCTAAGTCTTTTGCTCTTTTTATTGGACTGTTTTTCTTCTCATTATTGACTTGTATGTTTCTTTATATTAAATACATGTGGTTTGTCAAATGAATGTATGTATTGCATATATTTCCTCCCAGCCTGTGGTTTCTTTACATTAAATACATGTGGTTTGTCAAATGTATGTATTGCATATATTTCCTCCCAGTCTATGGCTTGACTTTTATATTCTTAATGGTTTCCTAATGAGCAGTAGTTTTAGTTTTGATGAGGACCAGTTGATCATTTCTTTTCTTTTATATCTAGTGCTTGTTGTGTTCTGATTAAGATTTTTGTCAAAGCTCACAAAGATACTCTCCTATGTTTCTTCTAGAAGCTTTATGTTAGCATTTACATTTGGGTTTGTAATTAATCTTGAGTTAACTATTATATATGGTGTAAGGTACAGATCAGGTTTATTTTTGTCCATACACACATTGGATTGATCCAGAATCATTTATTAAAAGGACTTCCCCATCCTTTGAATTGCAATGACAACATAATATAAATTCATTTGACTATATATATTTCGTCTATTTCCAAACTCTCTATTCGTCTCTGTTCTAATCCTTTGGTCTATTTGTCTACACTTATGCTAAAACTAGACTGTCAAATACTGTATGTAGCTTTATAATAAGTTTTAAAATTCAATATGTAAGTCCTCCAACTTGGGTACATTTTTTCAAGATTGCTTCGACTACTCTAGGTCCTTTAAATTTCCATATCCATTTTAATATCAGCATGCCAGTCTCTACAAAAGCAAACCTGATAGGAATTTTATTGGGTTACATTAATTTGCATTGTTTATAGATCAATTTGGGGAGATTTGAATCACAGAATTACTCAGACTTCCAGGGATACCAGGTAATAACACATATAGGTTAGTGTCTCAGAATATAGAGGTACACTTACAACTCCAGACTAAGTATGGCTGCTATAAGGGCTTACAATCTAGGCTCCAATGTTCTTGTAAGTATTTTCTGAAAAAGACCTTACCATATTTGTTCTTTTATTTCTGGATTATTTTGCACAGCACTTTGTCCCCAAGGTTTATCAGTTTGGCGTGAACCTTACAAACATCCTTCCTGTTTGTAGCCACACTATATTTCCATCATATAAATATATCCCTTTTTGCCATTCTGCTTGAATGACTAGATCACTGTACCCCTTGGCTCCCTTCATCTAATGAGCATCATGGATAATGTCCAAAATAAACAAACCATGTCTTACAGCATCCTTACTTGATTATACAATCAGCAGCACTCTCAATTTTAGATAGTTTTCATCGGCCCGTAGAGACGAAGAACTGGCAAGCACAGCCTCGCCAACTATCAAATCAAAACTGCTCCTCCGGTGCACAGGTGGTTCAGTGGTAGGATGCTCGCTTTCCATGCAGGAGACCCAGGTTCACTTCCTGGACCATGCACCTAAAAAAAACAAAAAAACTACTCCTTATCTCTTGTCCCTGCCCCCCCCCCATATAACTGGTAATGCTGTGGTACTGTTGATGTCTTCCTTTTAACTATGGGCCATAACATGCAATTTTAGTTTTCCCCCATACCTCTCTGCTATTGACTCTGTCCAATATCAAATCTTTGAGATAGCTCATGCAAGAACTTATTTATAATTTCATAGTTAACCATGGGATGCATGGTACTATACATCCCCTTTAAATCATATTAACCTTTAATATGGCATGTCACTTTTTAACATTTTTTATTGTGAAATAAAACATATATGCAAAAAGGCAATAAATTTCAAAGTATATTGTAATAAGTAGTTATAAAACAGATTTCAGCGTTTGGTATGGGTTACAGTTCCATGATTTTAGATTGTTCCTTCTAGCAACTCCAAGACACTTGAGACTAAAAGGAGTATCAATATAATGATTTCTTAAATCCTGTCTTCTCTGTTACAACTCCTCCTTCTCCTTTGATCTTTTTCCAAATCTTTAGAGTTATCTGGGCTATGCCCATTCTAACTTTTTCATGTTGGAAAGAGCTGTCAGTAATATGGGATAGGGGGATGGAACTAGTTGATGTTCTGGAGAGACTGGCCCCTCTGGGTTTCAGGACTTATCTAGCCTAGGAATCCACCTAGAAGTTGTAGGTTTCTGGAAAGTGATAATCATGCATGGAACTTTTGTAGAATTTCAAATAGAGTCCTGGTTGTTCTTTAGAGTTTGCAGGTATGGTTTTGGTTGGGGTTTGGCAGACCATGATAAATAGCAATATCTAGCTAAAGCTTGCATAAGAGTAGCCTCCTGAATAGCCTCTTGACTCTAACCCTCTCAGCCACTGATACATTATTTTGTTACAATTCTTTTACCCCTTTTGGTCAGGAAGGCATTAGACGATACCATGGCAGGGCCAGGCTCATCCCTGGGATTCATATCCAGTGTTGTCAGGGAGACTTTCACCCCTGGTTATCATGTCTAATGGAAGGGGGAGGGTAATGATTTTACTTGCAGAGCAGGGCTTAGAGAGAGTAAGGCCGCCTCTGAGCAACAAAAGAGGTCCACTGGAAGTAACTCTTAGATGTAACCATAGGTAGGCTTAGCTTTTCTGCTATATAAATAAACTTCACAAGAGCAAGCCTCAAGACCTACAAGAGCACAACAGTAAGCTTGACCTATTGACTGGAGGTACCTAATGTTTGAGACAGTATCCGGGGTTTCCCCAGTAGTAAAGCTTAATAGTTCCATATTTTTTATCTTGTCCCTTAAGGGACTTTGCCAACACTTTTAAATTATCTGCTCAACATACTCTGGGATGTATCTGGGCATTACATTAAGCTATACAGAATTACAGTCCCTCATTATCATTCTGGGCTCCATGTGTTTGGGTTGCTTAAATGATGTATCCAGACAGGTTGAGTTAGATGATGTGTAATAGAAAATTTAGGTTTTGGAAAAAAAAAACCTCTCTTCCTTTGGTCTCATTGGGTAGGTGAAGTTCTGAAGTACAATGTCCTCCTTAGTCCTATATTCTGATTTACCTTAGTCCTGACCCAGTCGGCGTCATTCTTATCTCTAAGTGAAACGTGATCTGTTTTCAGTTCCTTTAACGGTTATTGCATGTGGCAATGCTGACTTTCAGACATGTAGCACTCCTGTTTTGAGCCTCAGGTGTCACAAAGGTACCCAAAATTCTAAGAAAATAACAGATTATACATATGTAGCAGAGCCTCTTAAAATCTAGAAATAAGAGTTACAGCTCCAGACTAAATGTGACTGCTGTGAGCTTACAATCTAGGCCCCAATTTACTTATAAATATTTTCTGAAAGAGACCATAAAATACTTGCTCTTTTGTTTCTGGTTTATTTTGTATCACATGATATCCCCTAGGTCCATTCACCTTGCTGCATGCCTCATGACTTCTTTCCTTTCTGTAGTCTCACAATATTCACTCATATGTTTACACCACAGTTTACCATTCTACTTCACTGTCAATGCATCCTTCAGCCACTCCAACCATTGGGAATCGTGTATAATGTCCAAAGACACTATCCATGTTTCCCATTATCCTCACTTAGTTCTACAATCCTAAGCACTCTCAATTTTAGACAATTGACAGCCATGTTACTTTTAACCCCACTAATTAGTTACCATCACTTTTATCCATTTCCTTGCATTTAAGTTCAAACTTACTGGGTAGCCTTTCCCCATCTATAGCTCTTGTGTACCTCTAGGTCTGTTATATTATTCATTGTAACCTCTGAGAGTCATAATAGTAAAATCATATCGTATCTGCCCTTTAGTGACTGGCTTATTTCACTCAGCATTATGTCCTCAAGGTTCATCCACATTGTCATATGCTTTGGGACTTCATTTTGTCTTATTGCTGCATAATATTCCATTGTATGCATAATACCATATTTTGTTTATCCACTTATCTGGTGATGGACTCTTGGATTGTTTTCCATCTCTTGGCAATTATGAATAGTGCTGCTATGAACACTGCTATGCAAGTGTCTGTCCATGTTATTGCTTTTAGTTTTCTGAGTATATACTGAATATTGGTATGGCTAGGTCATAGGGCAACTTGATATTTAGTTTTCTGAGGAATACCTAAACTGTTTTCCACAGTGGCTGTACCTTATACATTCCTGCCAACAGTGAATAAGTATTCCAATTTCTCCACATTCTCTCCAGCATTTGTAGTTTCCTGTATGTTTAATAGCAGCCATTCTTATAGGTGTGAGGTGATATCTCGTTGTCTTGATTTTCATTTCCCTCATAGCTCATGAAAATGAGCATCTTTTCATGTGCTCTTTAACCATTTGTATTCGCTATTCAGAAAAGTGTTCAAATATCCTCTGCCCATTTTATAACTGGGTTGTTTGTTCTTTTGTTGTTGAATTGTATAATTTCTTTATGTACATAGGATATCAAGCCTTTATCTGATAATGTGGTTTCCGAATATTTTCTCCCATTGAATTTGCTGCTCCTTCACTTTTTTGACAAAGTACTTTGAGGTACAAAAGCTCTTAAGGAGTTCCATTTATCTATTTTTTTTTCATTCACTGCTTGTGCTATAGGTTTAAAGTTTAAGAAGCCACCTCCTATTACTAGATCTTTTTTTTTAAGTAAAAATTCAGTTTATTCATCTATTTATCACACAGTACACAAGAGGCTAAGTGTTTCACATCATAGATTTCACTTCCAACTCCTTGGAATGTTCGTTTCTTTGGCTAAAAGGAGAGACTCAACAAGAAAGCCAGGCAATGCTTAGGCAGTTAAAATAAGGTAAGGAGGAACCAATGTTGATGTCATCCTCACCTGGATGAGCACAAGGGGTTGTTAGTCACGAGCTGATTTTCAAGAACTGTTAGCTGGAAGCATAGGGAGCATTGTGTCGATGCTTGTGCTTTCCTGGGCTTCAGTCTTGTCTGCCACACAGGTACAGCAGCACTCTCTGATAGTTGCCTTTGGTGTCTTGCTGGATGTAGTAGTACAGGGACTTGCCATACTTTTTCTTGAATTCATACCTAATTTTCAACAGGTCCACCTTATTGCGGAGACCGTGATCCTAATCAGAACCTTGTCATGAGTCCCTTTGCCCTTCATGAAGTCATACAGCCGATCAGCAAAATACAAGGGCTTGTTCTGAATACACTGGACCAGGTTCAAGAAAGCATTTTCCAGGTCACCTTTGACCTCCTTCTTGATGCTCTCCAATATGACATATCATAAGGACTATGGCTCTTGTACTTTTCAAAAACTTTCTGGAGGTGGCACACACTCTGTTTGGTCATGATGCTGATCCACTTGGGAACATCAGTTTATTTCCTCTTCACTCCAGCATTGTAGAGATCCCAGGCATCTTGGTCAATCAGTTCATAATCAATGACAGAGCCATCCTCTGCTCATCTACCCTTTGTGAGGGCAACCAGCAGTTTGTGGAAGTTACCAGATGTGTCAGAAACAATGTCCTTCTCCAGATCAGTCCTGTACATCTCCTTGTAGACTCAGTTAATTTCCTGCAGCTCCTGGTTGGTCCTTGAGCTGGTGATTTTAATGACGGAGTCCTCATTGAGATCATGGAGGCTTTGAGCTTGGAAATATCATATTGAGCAGATGTTTTCAATAGGCCCTAAATCACTGACTCTAGGTAGCCAGATCAGGCTAACTTCAAGTGCTGATGCAAGTTCCTTTTTGGTCCTTCTCTGGTAAGCAAAAGCAATGTCCTGTCTCTGTTTATTGCTGCAGTTGGTCAATATGTTGGAAATGATGACCTTTGGTCTTGATGGCTGTTTCAATGTTCAGAGCATCTCGTTCAGCATCAAAGTTGGTGTATGCTTTGACCAACCCATATGCGCTTGGGGGTATAGAGTGATCACTTTCCAAGCTGAGCTTGCACAGAATTTCATGAACAGTAGACCTTTTGAAAGAAGCTGGCCCAGTCAGCAATAGCTGCAAGCATCCCCAGATGCTAAGCCCTTTGTACTAGATCTTGAAGATGTTTCCCTATTTTTCTTTTAGAAGTTTTATTGTACTGGCTCTTACATTTAGGTCTTTAATCGATTTGAATTAATTTTTGTATAGGATGTAAGGTTTTTTGGCTATTGAAATCCAATTCTCCCATGCCCATTTATTGAAAAGACTGTTCTGTCCCAGTTCAGTGGTTTTGGGGGCCTTATTGAAGATCAGTTGTGCATAGATTTGGTGGTCTATCTCCACCCTGTCAATTAAGTTCTATTGATTGATACTTGTGTCTTTGTGCCAGTACCATGCTGTTTTGACCATGTGGCTTTACAGTAAGTTTTAAAGTCAGGAAGTGATAGTCCTTGCAATTTGTTCTTCTTTTCAAGGGTATCTTTAGCTATTTGGGGTCTCTTTTCCTTCCAAATAAATTTGATAACTAGCTTTTCCAAGTCATCAAATTAGGTTGTTGGGATTTTGATTGGTATTGCATTAAATCTGTAGATCAGTTTGGGTAGAACTGACATCTTAACAACATGTTCAACCTTCCTATCCATGAGCATGGAATATCTTTCCATCTATTTAGATCATTTTTATTTCTATCAGTAGTGTTTTGTAGTTTTCTGTGTATAAGTCCTTGACATCCCTGGTTAGGCTTATTCCTACATACCTGATTTTTCTGGTCACTATTTTGAATGGAATTTGTTCTTAATTGTCTCAGCAGATAGCTCATTACTTGTGTATAGAAACATTACTGATTTTTGTACATTTTCTTGTATCCTGCCACTTTGCTCAATTTATCTATTAGCTTATGTAGCTTTGCTTTAGATTTCTCAGGGTTTTCCAAGTATTGTTCATGTCATCTGCAAATAATGAAAGTTTCACTTCTTTATTTCCTATTTGGATGCCTTTAATTTCTTTCTCTTGTCTAATTGCTCCAACAAGGACTTCTAGTACAATGTTGAATAATAGTAGTGAAAATGAGCATCCTCATCTCATTCCTGATCTTAGGAGGAATGCTTTCAATTTCTCATCATTAAGTATGATGCTGTATATGGTTTTTTCATATATGCCCTTTATGATATTGAGAATGTTTCCTTCTATTCCTACCTTTTGAGGTGTTTTTATCAGGAAAGGATGCTGAATTTTGTCAAATGCTTTTTTCAGCATCAGTTGATAAGATCATGTTATTTTTTCCATTTGATTTGTTAATGTCCTATATTATATTGCTTGATTTTCTTTTTTTGTGTTTTTTACTTTTTCATTTTGTAGTATAACACATATACAAAGCAAAGAAATAAAAAAGCAATAGTTTTCAAAGCACTCTTGAACAAGTAGGTGCAGAACAGATCCCAGAGTTTGTCATGGGCTACTATATGATCCTCTCAGATTTTTCCTTCTAGCTGCTCCAGAATATAGGAGGCTAGAAGGCTTAAATATTTTTTTATTATCACAATCGACTTTTTTGTGAAAAATAACATATATGCAAAAAAGCAATAAATTTCAAAGCACAGCACCACAATTAGTTGTAGAACATATTTCAGAGTTTGACATGGTTACAATTCCACAATTTTAGGTTTTTACTTCTAGATGCTGTAAGATACTGGAGACTAAAAGAGACATCAGTTTAATTATTCAGCATTCATATTTATTTGTTAAATCCTGTCTTCACTGTATAACTACACCATCACCTTTGATCTTTCTTGTGTTGAATCACCCTTGCATTCCTGCTATAAACCCCACTTGGTCCTGATGTATAATTTTTAAAAATTGTATTTGATTTGATAGTATTTTGGATTCAATTGAATTATTTTTAAATTTTTTAAAATTTGGATTTAATTTTTTAGTATTTTGTGAGAATTTTTGCATCTGTGTTCATTAAGGAGATTGGTCTATAGTTTTCCTTTCTTGTAGCATCTTTACCTGGTTTTGGTATTAGAGTGATGTTAGCTTCATAAAATGAGTTAAGTAGCATTCCTTTTCCTCAATTTTTTGGGAGAGTTTGAGCAGGATTGGTGTTAGTTCTTTTTGGAAAGCTTGATAAAATTCCCCACTGAAGCCTTTTGGTCCTGGGCTTTTTTTTTTGTAGGGAGATTTTTGATGACTGATTGAATCTCTTTACTTATTATTGGTTTGTTGAGATCTTCAATTTCTTCTTAAGTCAATATAGGTAATGTGTGTGTTTCTAGGAATTTGTCCATTTCATCCAAGTTGTCTAGTTTATTGGCATAGAGTTGTTCATTGTATTTTCTCGTGATTTTTAAAATTTCTTCAGGATCCATTATGACTCCCCTCTTATTTCTGTTTTGGTTTACTTGCATCCTCTTTTTTTTTCTTTTTCAGTCTGTCTAGGGGTCCATCAATTTTATTGATTTTCTCAAAGAACCATTTCTTAATTTTGTTGATTCTTTCTATTGTTTTTTTTGTTCTCTGGTTCATTACTTTTTTTCTGTTTACAACTTGGTTGACTGTTTATTTTTATTTTTTATTTTTTTATTTTTGTTGACAAAACAAAACAACATACAAACCCAAACATTCTTAACATATGAATATTGCATACTTGGTGTATGATCAATGGCTCACAGTATCATAACATATTTCTATATTCATCACCATATGATCATTTCTTAGAACATTTACATGACTCCAGAAAAAGAAATAAAAAGAAAAAAACTCATACATACCATACCCCTTACCCCTCCCTCTCATTGACCACTAGTATTTCCATCTACCCAATATATTTTAACCTTTGTTCCCCCTATTTTTTCCGATACCCCTTACCACTCCCTTTCATTGATCACTAGTATTTCAATCTACTCAAGTTATTTTAACATTTGTTCCCCCTATTATTTATATGTTTTTAATTCATATATTTTACTCATCTGTCCATGCTGTAGATAAAAGGAGCATCAGGCACAAGGTTTTCATGATCACAGTCACATTGTGAAAGCTGTATCATTATACAGTCATGTTCAAGAAACATGGCTACTGGAACACAGCTCCACAGTGTCAGGCACTTCCCTTTAGCCTCTCTAATACACCTTAAACTAAGAAGGGGGTATCCATATAATGCATAAGAATAATTCCAGGATAACCTCTTGACTCTGTTTGGAATCTCTCAGCCTCTGACAATTTATTTTGTCTCATTTCTCTCTTCTTCCTTTCTGTCGAGAAGGTTTTCTCAATCCCTTGATGCTGAGTCCCAGTTCATTCTAGGATTTCTGTCCCACGTTACCAGGGTAGTTTACACCCATGGGAGTCATGCCCCATGGTAGAGAAGGGGAGGGCAGTGAGTTTGCTTGCCATGTTGGCTGAGAGAGAGATAGGCCACATCTGAGCAACAAAAAATGTTCTCTAGGGGTGTCTCTTAGGCCTAATTTTAAGTAAGGTTAGCCCATCCTTTGTGGGGATAAGTTTCATATGAACAAACCCCAAGATTGAGGGCTAAGCCTATTGATTTGGTTGTCCCCTCTGCTTGCAAGAATATCAGAAATTCTCCACATAAGGAAGTAGAATTTTCCCCCTTTCTCACCATTCCCCCAAGGGGTCTTTGCAAACACTTCTTTATTCACTGTCCAAATCACTCTGGGATGTATTGGGGCATCACACTGGATAAACCTACAAAACCTCATGCTCTATATATTCCATGTACTTATGTTCAGTTAATCAGTCCATATAAGTTATATTAACAAATGCACTGGTCATATTATAAATTCAAATTATCAAGCCCTGGTGTCTGAATTCCTTGAGGGAGGGATTCCACCTGGGCTGGGCTGCACCCCTCTCCTGGGGAAGGCACAGCCTCCAACGAATTACCTCCTTTCACCTGACCAGCGTATTTGTCTCTTAGACAAGCTTAATTCTGCCCTTGTCTGGGGCATTTGGAGCCTGAGAAGCCTTGTAGTTGTATCTAAAGAGCAGTTAAGCAGTGGAAACCAAGCAAAAAAAAAAAAAAAAAAAAGAAGGAGAAAAGAAAAAAATCCTTTTCAGAGCAGGACCCCCTGTTCCTCGGGTTTGTTAAGCAAGAGCTTAAGTTGGTACGTTGTTCTATGTATCTTCAGGTCCTATGAGCCCCCTCTTTTTTGTTTTAGGATCCAGTCCTTTTCAAGTATTTTGTGCTGTCTGATCCAAAAAAACCTCTGTTTCTTTTTTTTTTTTCCATCAGCCCTGCTCCCTCTGCGCTGGGGCAAAAACTAGTAACTTTAGATTTTATCCGAGGTTTAGTTGAACTGGGGGCCTATTTTCAGTAGTCAGAATTTGTTAAATAATTCCACAGTTGTAGCTTGGTTGAGCTCAGCCCCTTACTGCTAGTAAGGGCTCTTTCCTTTCCCCCTTGGGAACCAGCCTGTCGGGGAGGGGCAGTGGTCTCAGAGGCTTGGAGGATTCACCGTTCTGGGTGGGATCCCAGCTGGCCCAGCTTGTCCAGACTGGTTTATGCCGTGTGTCTGGTCACTGATGTGGCCCCAGCAATTGTTCTGTAACTGTTTCTGGCTATTTACTAGCTGCTCTGGAGGATGAACTAAGTCCCACACCTCTCTAAGCCACCATCTTGGAACCTCTCCTTACTGTTTATTTTAAGCCCAATCCAGTTCATTTATTGTTAATGCTCTTCTTTTATTTGCTGAGGGATTAGTTTACCGTTCTTTTTATAATTTCTCCAGGTGAGCAGTTCAGTCCTTGATTTTTGCTCGTTCTTGTTTTTTATTATGGGCATTCAGGGCAATAAATTTCCCTCTCAGCACTGCATTTGCCACATCCTGTAAGTTCTGTGATGTTGTATTCTCATGATCATTTGTTTCCAGATATTTACTGATTTCTCTAGGAATTTCTTCTTTGACCCACTGATTATTTCAACGTATGTTCTTTAGTCTCCATATATTTGTGAAAGCTCTGGTTCTTTAGTGATTATTAATTTCCAGCTTTATTCTGTTGTGCTCAGGGAAAGTGCTTTGGATAATTTCAATCTTATTAAATTTATAAAGATGTATATTTTTTGTATTCTAGCATATGATCTGTCCTGGAGAATGTTGCATGTACATGAGAGAAAAATGTATATCTTGGTGTTTTGGGGTGCAGCGTTCTATCTATGTCTACTAGATGTAATTCATTTCTGTCATTATTTAGATTCTCTGTTTCTTTGTCTGGTTGTTCCATCTATAATGGAGAGTGGTGTATTGAAGTCTCCCAGTATTACCATTTTTTTAAAAAAATATTTTTATTGATAAATCTTAACATGTAAATTTCCATACATTGTTTAAAATCAGTGGCTTACAATATCATCATGTGGTTGTGCATTCAAGCCACCATGACCATTTTTCAGGACATTTGCATCATTCCAGAAAAAGAAATAAAAACAAAAAAGAAAGAACTCATACATATCATACCCTTTACCCCTCCCTCTCATTAACCACTAGTATTTCCATCTACCCAATTTATTTTAACCTTTTGTCCCCCCTATTATTTGGTCGTTCTCCACCCATGTTTTTTACATATCTGTCCATACCCTAGATAAAAGGAACATCAGAACAAGGTTTTCACAATCACACAGTCACATTGTAAAAGCCATGTCATTATTCAGCTGTCTTCAAGAATCAAGGCTGGAAGTCATGTCTCACATTGAGCTCACCTGCCACCTTGGCTTAGAGAGAGAGGCAACATCTGAGCAACAAAAGAGGTTCTCTGGGGTTGACTCTTAGGCCCAGTTTTAAGTAGGCCTATCCTATCCTATGCAGGAATAAGTCCCACAGGGCCAAAACCCAAGATCAAGGGCTTAGCCTATTGATTTGGTTGTCTCCACTGCTTGTGAGAATATCAGAAATTGTCCAAGTGGGGAAGTTGAAATCTTCCTCCTTTCTCCCCAGTGCCCCAGTGGAACCTTGCAAATACTTCTTTATTTACTGCCCAAATTACTCTGGGATTTAACCTGGACAAACCAACAAAGTCTCATACCCTTAAAGATTCCATGTACTTATGGTGTTCAACTAAACTGACCATATAAGTTAAATTAGGAAATGTACTACCCAAAATATAATTTTGCACCAAATAAACATCTCTCCCTTTGGTCTCACACAGAAGTTTAAGTTTTAAAATATGGATGATATCATCCATATTCTGATTTACCTTAGTCCTGTCCAGTCAGCTTCATTCATTTCTCTACACAAAGTCAGATCCTTTTTTCAACTTTTTAAACAGTTCCTGTTTGGGGTACTGCTGACTTTCGTAGCTTCAGAGTTCTAATTATGAGTCTTGGGTGTCATATAAATGCCTGAAGTTTCTGGGAATGACAAGGTTATAAACAAACAGCTCAGTATCTCAGAATTCAGAAGTAACAGAACTCATGAATATATATGACTGCTATAAGAGCTTACAATCTAGGACCCTTTACGATAAGCCCCAACCTGATAACCCATGCTCAACCCATGCTCTCAGCTTCAGATCACCAAGTTTTTGTATCAGAGTCAGTCCATATAAGTGAGGCATATTTGTCTTTCTGTTTCTGACATTTCACTCAACATACTGTCCCCAAGGTTCATTCACTTAGTTACATGCCTCACAACTTCATTCTTCTTGCGGCCAGTCAGTAGTCTGTTGTATGTATATACCGCACTTCCCCCTGCCATTCCTCAATTGCTGTACCCTTAGACTGTCTCCATCCATTGTAAATTGTGAACACTGCCACCCTAGACACCAGTATGCAAATGTCCATTAATATGCCCACTCTCAGTTCCTCCAGGTGTGTACTGAGCAATGGAATTTCAGAATCATATGGCAATCCCACCCCTAGCCTCCAGTGGAACCACCACACTGTCTTCCAAAGGGCTGTACTTTTCAGTTTCCCTACCAACAGTGAATAGGTACGTCTCTTTCTCCACATTCCCACTATTACTATTGATATACCTATAGATCCCTTCAATTTTTCCAATGTTTGCCTCGTGTACTTTGGAGCTCCTTCATTGGGGGCATAAACGTTGATGATTGTTATTTTCTCCTAATGAATTGTCCCTTTTATTAATATGTAGTGTCCTTCCTCATCTCTTATGATGTCTTTACCCTTAAAGTCTATTTTATTTGATATTAGTTTAGTATTCCTGCGTTTTTTGGTTACATCTTGAATAAAACATTTTTTCCATCCTTTCATTTTTAATCTATTTGTGTCCTTGGGTCTAAGATGCATCTCTTGTAAACAGCTTATAGATGGATTATATTTTTTCATCCATCCTGCCAATCTACATCTTTTAATTGGTGAGTTTAGTCTGTTAACATTGAAAGTTATTACTGTAAAAGCAGTTCTTGTATCTACCATTTTATCCTTTAGTTTTAATTTTACAGATCTAGATATTCTTCCCCCTTCCCCTTCTATCCTTTAAATTACACTTTCTGGTACTCTTCAAATCTGTGCCTCCTCCACTCTGTTTTCTGTTTTTCTTTTTTTTTAGGTAGCAGGACTCTTTTTAGTAATTCTTGTAGGGCAGGTCTCTTGTTGACTAGTTCTCTCAGTCTTTATTTGTCTTTGAAGAGTTTAATCTCTCCCTCAATTTTGAAGGACAACTTGGATAAAAAATTCTTGGCTGGAAGCCTTTCTCATTCAGGATCTTAGGTGTATCATACCACTGCCTTCTTGCCTCTGTGGTACCTGTTGAGTAGTCGAAGGCAGTCTTATGTGTTTTCCCTTGTATATAGTAGATCATTTTTCTTGTGCTGCTTTCAGGCCTTTTTGCTTCCATTCAACATTTGACAGTTTAATTAGTATGTGTTGGAGTAGGCCTATTTGGATCTATTCTATTGGTTTGCATATTTTTGTCTTTTATAAGGGTTAGGAAGTTTTCCCTGATTATATCTTCAACCAACCTTCCCAGCCCTTTACTCTTCTCTTTTCCTTTTCACACAGCAGTGATTTTTCTATTTGTGCAGCTTTTGTTGTCCATCATTTCCCTAAGATCCAATTCCAGCTTTTCTATCTTTCTTGCCAGTTGTTCTTTTGTGCACTCTAGTTCAATTGTTCTGTCTTCTAGCTCCCTTATTCTTCCTTTTACTTCTATGAATCTGCTATCATGTATCTCTAGTATATTTCTAATTTGGTCTATGCATCTTTCATCTCCTTGAGAGCTGCTATTTTTCTATTTAATCTTCTGAATTCTTTTTTATACTCTGCTAGTGTCTTCTTGATAGCCTTTATTTCTTTATAAATATCTTTGGGTAGATGTTCCGTGTTCTGTGTCCCCTCCGGTGTTTTGATTTGGTCATTTGGCTGGACCATTTCTGCCTGGATATTCATGTGCTTTGTGATTTTCTATTTTGGTTGGGGCATGATTATTTATTATTATTTTTTTTACATGGGCAGGCACCAGGAATTGAACCCGGGTCCTCTGGCATCACAGGCGAGCATTCCTGCCTGCTGAGCCACTGTGGCCCGCCCGGGGCATGATTATCTTAATAAGGTTATTTTGCAAGTTGGTTTCCTTCACTCATCACAAGTTTGGTATTTACTTGGTTTTGCATTGAGGGTTCCTTTTTGCACTTGGTTTGTCTGTAATTCCCTGCCAAACCAAGGCCAAGATCTCATGTTGGGAATATAATTCTACTTGAGGGTCTCTTAAAAGCTAGGCAGGGCTGCATGGGTAGTTCAGTAGCAGAATGCTGACTTGCCATGGAAGAGACCTGGGCCCAACTCCTAGCCCATACACCAAATGAAATGAAATGAGATGAAGAATAATAGAATAGAATACAAAATTACATTTTTAAAAACAAACAAAAAATCACCATTCAGCATTAGTAGATCCTGAAGTCAGAAGGAGACAGCTGATGATATTTTGAGAATGAACTCAGACTGGTACCCACAGAAGAGAGAAAAAAATTTTAAAAAAAATAAAGAATAAATAAAAATGAAAAGATATAAGTGCATAAAGGTATATATAAATAAAGATTAAAAAGTAAAAACATGAAAAATATAATAAAAAACAAAAAGTAAGCAGATAGGAGTTTGCCAGACTGTACTTACCACTTCTTCCCAGCAAGAGATGCTCTTGAGGCACCTCCTCCCCTCAGGCCCACCCCTCCCTGACTGCAGTGGCAGACTGGGAAGGTGATGTGCACGTAGTGGGTGTGCTTCTGGCATGTGGTAGTGGGACAGCCAGTCCAGGTGTATGGGATGGGGGAGCCAATCACAGCACCTGGCAGAGCAGCTGATTGCCCAGTAGAACCACCATTCACCATGCACGATAGGATGGCTATTTGTGTGCCTGGTGGGGTGACTGATCCCAGTGCCATTCCTGATCCCAGGAATGACTTTTCCTGGTGGACAGCTAGGCATGCCTCTGGGTGGGGAATTTTCCTCAGCCAGCTGCTGGGGCAGGCTGGAGCAGCGGGATGGCCTGCTTTCTTCGAACTGTACTTCCCTGGTGCTGCTACCCACCTTCAGTGGGGTTCACAGCCAGCAGACCCAATCTGCTCTGCCCACCTCTGTCCTTGCTATGAAATATTGGAAATCCTCTTCAATCACTCAGCTCCCCAGGACTGCAGTCTCATTTGTTTTTTGTCCTTCCTCTATCTTGTTCTGATCATGGTTTTCTCTTTTATTTTCTTAATGTAATGAACTAATTTCACTTTTAAATATTAAATCAAACTTGCATTCCCATGCTAAATCCCACTTGATCATGATTTATTATTATTGTTATTATTATTATGTTAGTAAATTATTGAGTTTGATTTGCCAGTATTTTGTTGAGGATTCTTGCATCCATGAGGGATATTAGACGGCAATTTAATTTTTTTGTAATGTACTTGTCTTTTTCTTTTTCTTTTGGTATTTCCTGGCCTCATAAAATGAGTTGGGAAGAGTTTTTCCCTCTGTTGTCTGAAGGGGCTTGGGTAACATTGGTGTTATTTCTTCACTAAATGTTCGGAAGAATTCACCAATGACGCTATCTGCCTGAGGTTTCTTTGTGGGAAGGTTTAAGTTATGACTTCAGTTTTTAAGCATTTAATAAGCTTTTCAGATTTTGGTATTTCTTCTTGTGTCAGTTTTGAGATATTGTATTTATATGGAATTTGCCCATTTATCTAAGTTTTTTATTATTTTCCCATAAAATAATATAAATAATTTTCTATTACCCTTTAATTGTCTGCTCAATCTGTGATGATAGTTCCTCTTTCATTCCTGATATTAGTAATTTGTGTTTTCTCTTTTCTTTGTCAATCAGTCTTTGCAGGCATTTTTCCATTTTAGTACTGCTTTCAAGAAACCAAATTATATCTTTGTGGATTTTCTTTTTTTTCCTGTTTTCTCTTTTATTGTTTCTTCAGTCTTACTTTTATTATTTCCTTTCTTTTACTTATGTTGGGCGTGCTTACATCATTATTTTTAATTTTTTCTAATATAAGCTATAAATTTCTTCTAAGCATTGCTTTTATTGCATCCAAAATTTTTGATAATTGTGTATTTTAATTTAATTCTAAATATTTCCTAATTTTCTATGTTGTTTTCTTTGATCCTGGGTTATATACAATAGCACCTAGAAGAATAAAAATTTGGGAATAAACTTAACCAAGGACATAAAGGACTTGTACACAGAAAACTACAAAACATTGCTAAAAGAAGTCAGAGAAGTCCCAAATAAATGGAAAGTCATTCTGTGTTCATGGATTGAACAGCTAAATGTCAAAATGTCAATTCGAACTATTTAGGGATACAAACTATTTAGGGATAATCTGACAAAAAATTTCTTAAACTGCACACTGAAAACTATAAAACACCACTAAAAAATTAAGGGAGATCTATAAAAATTGAGAAATAGACTATATTGATGAGTTGGAAGACTCAATATTTTAATTCTCAAATCAATCTATGATTCAATGCAATACCAATCAAAATGCCAGCAGGATTTTTTGTAGAAAATGGCAAACTAATTATATTATGAAATGCAAAGGGCCTTGACTAGCACAAACAACTATAAAAAGAACAAAGTTGGAGGTCTTTCACGACCTGATATGAAGTCTTATGATAAAGCTACACTAATCAAGACAGTGTAGCATTGGCATAAATAGTGAAAAAATAAATTAATAGAACAAATGGAAATCCGGAAATAGATCTTCATATATCTAGTCAATTAATTTTGGACATAAGTACAAAGACAGTTCAGTGGGAAAAGGATATTTTTTTCAACAAATGGTGCTGGAACAATTAGATATCATATGCAAAAAAAATTAACTTTCATTCCTCACACCATTAAAAAATGTTTCAACTAAATCCAGATCACAGGTAAACCCAAAACTATAAAACTTGTATTAGCAAACACAGGAGAAAATCTTTGTGACCTTGGGTTAAGAAAAGATGTTTAGATACAGCACCAAAAGCACATTCCATAAAGAAAAAACTGATAAATTTGGCTGCATCAAAATTAAAAATATTTGCACATTAAAGGTCATTATCAAGAATGTGAAAAGACAACCTACAGAATGGAAGAAAATATTTGGAAGTCATATATCTGATAAGGGTTTAATATCCAGAATATATGAAGAACTTATAACTCAACAACAAAAAGACAAAACCCAATTTAAAAATGGACAAAGACTTGTATAGACATTTCTTCAAAGATACACAAATGGCCAATAAGGACATGAAAAGATACTATTTATTAGCCATCAGGGAAATGCAAATCAACACTTCAAACACACTAGAATGATTAGAGACAGAAAATAGCAAATGTTAGCAAGGATGTTGATAAATTGTAACCTTCATATATTGCTGTTAAGAAGGTAAAATGGTGCAGCCACTGTAGGAAACAGTTTGGCAGTATCTCAAAAAATTAAAGTTACCATGACTTAGCTATTCTACTTGTTGGCAAGTACTCAAGAGAAGTGAAAACACATGTTCACACAAAACTTGTACATTAATGCATAAAGCAGCATTATCCATAATAGCCAAAAATTGGGAAAAAAATGTCAATTCTACCCAAATTCATCTACAGATTCAATGCAATATCAAATAAAATTCCATAGCCTACTTAGCAGGAATGGAAAAACTAATTATCAATTTTATTTGGGTAAGGGGCCTTGAAAGGCCAAAAACATCTTGATAAAGAAGAATGAAGTGGGAGGTTTCATGCTGCTTGACTTTAAGCATATCTAAAGCTATAGTGGTCAAAACAGCATAATATTGGCATAAAGAGAGACATATTGATCAATGGAATTGAATTGAGGGTTCCGAAATAGGCCCTCTTAACTATGTTCAGTTTATTTCTGACAAGGCTCCCAAATCCACTCAACTGGGACAAAACAGTCTCTTCAATAAATGGTGTTGGGAGAACTGGATATCCATAATCAAAAGAATCAAAGAGGACCCCTATCTCATACCTTATATAAAAATTAACTCAAAATGGATCAAAGACCTAAATATAAGAACAGTAGCATAAAAATCCTAGAAGAAAATGTAGGGAAATATCTTCAAGATCTATTGATAGGTGGTAGTTTCTTGGACTTTAAGCACAAGGCACAAACAATGAAAGAAAAAATAGACAAATGGAACCTCCTCAAATTTGAATACTTCTGTGCTTCAAAAGGACTTTTTCAAAAGGGTGAGAAGGGAACCAACTCAGTGGAAGAAATATTTGGAAACCACATATCTGATAAGAGTTTGATATCCTGGCTTCACAGGAGAATTTTAACAAACATTCCAAAAAGAATTAACACCAATCCTGCACAAACTCTTCCAAAAAATTGAGGAAGAGGAAACTCTCCCTAACTCATTTTATGAAGCTAACATCACTCTGATACCAAAATCGGATAAAGTTGCTATAGGAAAGGAAAACTATAGACCAATCTCCCTAATGAACATAGACGCAAAAATGCTTAACAAAATACTAGCAAATCAAATCTAACACCACATTAAAAGAATTATACATCAGGACCAAGTGGGATTCATACCAGGAATGCAAGGGTGGTTCAACAAATGAAAATCCATCAATGTAATACAGCACATTAACAAATCTAAAGGGAAAAATTACATGATCATCTTGATTGATGCTGAAAAAGCATTCAACAAAATCCAGCATCCTTTCCTGATAAAAACACTTCAAAAGATAAGAATCAAAGGAAACTTTCTCAATATCATAAAGGGCATATGTGAAAAACCCATAGGCAGCTATATACTTAATGGTGAGCAATGGAAAGCATTCCCCCTAAGATCAGGAATGAGACAGGGATGCCCATGGCCACCACTGTTATTCAGCATTGTATTAGAAGCGGGAGTGATTAGACAAGAGAAAGAAACAAAAGTCATCCCAATCATAAAGGAAAAAGTAAAACCTTCATTATTTGCAGATGGCGTGACCTATACTTTAAAAACCCTGAGAAATCTACAGTAAAGCTACTTGAACTAAAAAATTCAGCAAAGCAGCAAATACAAGATTAATGTAAAAAAAAATCAGTAATTTTCAGTACACAGAAAATTACAAAACATTGCTAGAGGAAATAAAAAATGACATTTCTTAATAGATGGAAAGAATTCTATGCTCATGGATAGGAAGGTTGAATGTTATCAAGATGTCCATTCTACCCAAACTGATCTACAGATTCAATGCAATACCAATGAAAATGCCAATAACCTATTTTGAAGACTTGAAAAAGTTGGTCATCTAATTTATATGGAAGGGAAAGAGACCTAGAATAGTTAAAAGATAGCTTAAAAAAAAAGTAATTCCTTTTTATTGCTTATTAGTATTCCATGGCATTAATGTACCTACAATTTGTTTTAACTATTCTTCTGTTGAAGGACATCTGAGTTGTTTTCAGTTTTAGCCTACTATGTATAAAGCTTCTATGAACATTCATGTGCACGTTTTCTATGAACATAAGTAAGTGTTGGTTTCTCAGGGATAAATGCCCAGGATTGCAGTTGCTGGGTTATACAGTAGTTGCATTGTTCAGTTTTTAAAAAAAAAAAAAAAAAACTGCCATCACCTGCCATATGGGAGACTCAGGTTTGATTCCTGGCCCATGTTCCGCCTTCTCCCCCTATCCCCATCCCCCACAAAAAAACCCTGCCAAACTGCTCTCCAGAGTGGTTGTACCATTTTATATTCCCAGTTTCAATTTATGGGTGATCCGTTTTCTCCACATCCTCATCAATTTTTGATATTATCACTATTATTTTAGCCATTCTGATGATATGTAATTATGTCTCATTGTGGTTTTCATTTGCTTTTCCCTAATGGAAAAGGATGTTGAAGATTTTTCATGTGCTTATTGCCAAACCACCTGTGTGGTTGCCATCATTATAATGTTAGGTATTCTGGCCCATGAACATGGGATATTTTTCCAATTATTTATACCTTTAATTTCTTTCAACCATGTTTTGTAAGTTGTGGAGTATATTATTTTCTTTTTTGGTTAAATGTATTCCTCAGTACTTTATTCTTCTCTATATTATTATAAAATGGAGTTTTCCTTAATTTCATTTTTAGGTTGTTCATTGCAAGTGTATAGAATAAGTTTGGTCATGGAATCTTTAACGATGCCAGAATGGTCAGAGTAGAAGCAACATTCTTCGCCTAATGCAGCACAAAGCCCTCCTTGCTTAAGGAAAAGTAGGTCTAAGCCTCTTCTATTTTGGAGAGCGACCTCCGATAGGGATGTAAGGGATTTTTCAAGATGGGTGATGGAGGTTTCAATGCGGGTTAAGTCCTC